>QLPD01005505.1:0-28917 GCA_003314085.1 Hymenopellis raphanipes | reverse complement strand
ACCCAACGGTATCCATTTTGGCAGCGGCGCATCCAGCGATTCCTGTACGTAGAATTACATATATTTTAGGCATGCATGAGAGACAAGCCATGGAGGGATGGATTCAAATTTATTCAGCGCTGCAGCCCGCATTACGCGCCCAGCGCAGCCCGCAAGATTTCCAGCGCGCTCACAATGCCGAGATGCCGACACCGAATATGGAGTCGCGGGAATTGCCGAATTGTTCGTCCCAAATCGTTACCAGAAACGATTTCTGATATATATCCCACAAGTAATGTAGGGAGGTGTCTAGGGTTACCCAAGGGCTGCTAGGGTTACTCAGATCAGACTGCTTATTAGCAGTATTAATGCCAATGGTCTTACTGCTAATAAGCACTTAGAAAGGAGGTAATATTACAGCCAGGCCTAGGTCTGCAACGACGATAACAACATCGTACCCGCCGCCAAGAACCAATAAATCGCAGGATAGCCCTCCGCGTAAGCCCCAGATAACGGGCAGCAGACACTCAGAGAGACGTTGCCGTCGACTAAAAGACGGCGTACAGGACGAGTTACGACCACGTCTATGGACGGCCTTGATACGGTGGCTGGCATCCGACTTTTAAGTCGTCGCCCGTGGTTAAGGAGATCGACTTTACGTCGTCTCCCTCTGACTGGACTCGACTGGGCAGACCGAGTTGCTACCCACTCTGCATGTGCAGGTGTGTGTCATCTTATTTTGTTTCGTCTAACTACCAACCGTTATACAGCCTAATCGTCTTCCTTGTCGGCAAGCGAGGCCTGCCGCCTCATGGAGTCCATCGTCCTCTCTCTCTACAACCGCCGTTATCCCTCCCCGCGAATCCAGTCTGCTGTCCTCGCTTAACGAACGCGTTGATCATCACGGCGACCGAACCAAGACACCTACCGCGCGACCCACCCCTTCCGTATTCGCCGCCTTACAAGCGGCAATACCATTGTCAAGCCACACGAATCAAGCAGGCGTCTAGACGAGACAATGGTGACAATGGCCATCATGCCGCAGCGAAGACGGATCGACGGCGCGAGACGAGAAGGCTGAAGTAAAGGAAACTTGCGCAGAACGAGTAGCAACTCGTTCTGCCCGCACAGGTTCGTCTTTCCTGGTCTGTCCCTTCAACATACTTGATGATTCGTCCATACAGTCTGGCTTCCCGACTACCACAATGCACACGCAAGCCCTCGTTTTTGAGGCTAGTCATGCAGTCGTGAAGTGACGATGGCCTCACCGACGCACCGACGACATTCTTTGATGATCCGCTCCATTCCCCACTGGACGCGTAAGGGCTTCGACGAGGCCGCATACAAACAAACGGGCCTACATTAGGGAGAGAAACTGGGGCAGAAAGAACTGAGATTTGTTCTGCTTGCTTCGGTACGTTTTGAACGACGATTCTATTCCGACTACTCATTAACCTCTCTCCAGGCTTTGTTCTCGGTCCGTCCAAATCTCCGTTGAACGCGTAAGCCCTCGGTGGACGTCCCAGAGCATGGAGATCTTTCGTGAGTTGCCAAGTCGCGACGATTATTGGTCGTGGCTGATCATTAAGGCGGAGCAAGGAGAAGTTGGAAATGTTGCCAGTACACATACCTGAAATAGTGCATGTCCCACGCCGTCGTGATGTTCGAGTCAGAAATTTACTTGTTTGTTAAAAATATCTATTTTCTAAGACACTTTGAGTTGTCCGGAGGGCAGGGCTGCATATGGTGTCCCGTGGAGGGTACTAGAGTTGTCCAGAGTTGGGAGATGCAGACTCTTGTGCTTTGAGTAACCTTGAAGTAAGCTTAACAGCAGTGAGCTAACTCAAGCCTGGAGTTGCTGCAGTCTGATGCTTGAGATAGCCCAAGAGTTCTTAGGGCACCTCAATGCCCTCTGGTCAGTCACTGCGGCAGTGAGTAACTCAGGCAGCCTCTGGCCCACAGGCCATTTCCTGATGCAATGTACCCGCAACCTATGCACCTCCTTCCACTGCATCGCCCGCGTGTCCGGCACACATCCAGTTCCCTCTGTTTTCACCACTGTATTTTTCATAGCGTTTGAAAGTCAGGTCATGTAACCGCTTAAAGACCGTTAACTGGACCTAACCTAACCACTACATAACCGCTATTAGCATGACCATGGTCACGGTTATTGACCGGTTACGGTCAACGGTCTCTCAAAAAGCTAAATATAAATAACCGCCAATAACCAAGGTCTAACCGGTTAAACCGGTTAATCGCCGGTTAGACCGCCATAACCAGTTGTTCTGGTAAAATGGACCCCACAGGAATTGAACCCATGGAGCCCAACCAAGTCATACAAGTACATCAGCCAATTTAACCATTGTGCCAAGAGGTCATATTCATTTTAAAATTTTAGACTACACAACGCCTCCAACAGGTAATACAGTCAAGAAAAAAAATACTAATGGTATACTCACGCTGATTGGCGAAGTGATCCAATGCAACTCACATATGAAAGCGAGTTTTGAAGAACCTCACCCATCGGGACCCCCCCCGTAAATCCATTCATGCCCGACAAGCATCCCTGGGCAACGGCACGGGGACACTCAGCCGTGCATGATGCAGACTGAGGGTAGGGTGATGGTGGTGTGAAGGTGATGGTGGTGGGAAGATGATGATGTGATGGTGGTGGTGGTAAAAGCGCAGGAGAAGTGGCGTTGAAAAGAGAAAGGAACATACTAATTGCACGGCGTCATCCGTAGACGCGCCACGTGCCCATATTCCCGAATGCCGCCAGCTTGCGCCATGTGCCAATCCATCATCGGTCGTCCTGCGTCTTCTGCAGCCCATTCGAGGGGCTTACGCGTCTGTTGCTAGGGCATCGTGGCCCTAGCAATGGTCTGTATGTATCTGTACGCCCTATTGTGGGGCACCAGGAGGTTATCCAAAGGCCGGCGCTGTCATCCTTCGTTGTCGTGAGGATGCGGGACGGCGGTCATCCGTTCGCGAGTCGCGAGTCATCCGTTCTTGAGTCGTCGTCGTCCTCTGCTGCGTCACGGAGACGGAGACAGCAGCGGCGTCGGGCACGAAGCCAGACACTCAAAGCTCACCCCACAGGCCGTCTGACAATCGTCAGCGCAGTAGAGGCGACAATCGTCGTGCTCTGAGTGGTCCTGGTGGTTGTTGATTCCTCCTGTGGTGGCTATCAGTGCAACGAGAAAGACAAAAAATACGCACCTTCGTTACGCTGCCTGCCTGCAGACAGTGCAGCGTCGAGTCCCCCAGTCAATATCCTAAGTCCTCTGCCTTGCAAGGCTTCTCCGTCATCGTTGCAGAAAAATTGCAGCCTCGTTGGAGGGCTTACGCGTCCTGCGGGGCCGCCGGGGCTCTTCAAGCTTGCGAATCCATGAAAAAAGTGCAAAAAGGAGTCAGATGGAAGAAGAACGACACCCGGAAGACCCGCGTCCCGTGGTTGAGTCGTCGGGGACCAGGCGTCATGAGATGGTGGTGGTTTGAGTGTGAGATTGGACACAAAAAAGTGTCTCGATCACCACTCGGATGATCGGACCGGGTGCCGTTTGACGACTTGCGCGAGCTCCAGTGCGAGAACGGATGCGATTTGACGCTTCACACATTGACGGATGCATTCACATGATGAATCCGAGTAATTCATTTTTTGGCTCAATTTTTGCCATATCAGAAGATGATTTCATCTCTGTATAATCATCATCAAGTCTTCGTATCTCTTAAGATACACGGAACAAAGTTACCAGCTGAATTCTACTTGTAATAATTAGCTTTACCTATTAAGAATGCTGACAGTAAAAATTAGAGCTGCGGAGGAGGCTGACAGCGCTGGAGCGCGCGATGTGTAGAGACCTCAACGAGTCAGCGGATCATACGGGTTTATCCATACTCGATCCGCTCGGCCTTCTCAGAGATCCGATCCATTTGATCCGTGGACCCGTGGCGGGTCGGATCGCAAATGGATCGCGGATCAGCCTCTAGAGGCACGAGTACTCGCGGCGAGTACTCGTGTTGACTCGTGAATATGTTAGTATATATTTAAAGTAAATTTACAAATTTTTGTGAAGTCAAACGGGCCAATGCATCGCCCAAATGAGCCGTTCGCGTGAATTTCTCCCCAATTCTCACGATCCGGCAATCGCCGAGAGGCCGCATAAGCGTGTGATCGGATGGTTTCTTTCTTATCTTCTTACCATCACCACCCTCCCGACCACCCAGTGAGCGACGGCCGTCGCCACTGCTGCTCTGACAGCCGTCAGGCAGCCTCTGAGGTGAGGATTGGGCCTTGGCTGCGTGCTGGGCGCGTGCTGCTGTCTTCATGACAACAGAGAGGACGACGACTCCCACACGGACGAGGCCGACGTGGATAACGACGACGAGAGGACGCTAATGAAAGGAGGAGCAGGAGTAGGAGCAGGAGGAGAGGAGCAGGAGGAGCCGCAGTGAGGGATAACGCGGTGTAGACGCGTCGTCAACAAGACGTTGACGCGGACGAGGACGCCGACAACGCGTCGCCCTCTCACCACCACCACCACCACTCTCACCACCACCACCCTCACAGCCACCACCCTCACCATCATCTCCACTCCCACTCCCACCTCCACACCACCACCATGACCTCCTCCTCTGTTACCACCACCCTCAGTCTGCATCATGCACGACTGAGTGTCCCCGTGCCATTGCCCGGGGATACTCATCGGGCATGAATGGATTTGGGTGCGTGTTGTACTCGAGTTTACTCGAGTACTCGACTCGCTCGGCGATCTTGGCGATCCGACTCATCTTGATCCGTAATCCGTGGCGGGTCGGATCATATAAGGATCGCGGATCGGCGGCTTGGGCCATGGGTACTCGCGTGATGGATCGCGGATCTGACCCGAGTTTGAGTCGTTGAGGTCTCTAGCGATGTGTAGCGGGTGTAATGGGATACTTGCTATGTAAGGTTAATTCCTTGTTTGCACGCAGTAGTATCACCAAAAATTTCATTGTAATACATAAAATAGCTCTACTGTATAAGATCCCGACATTCAAATCAGCACTCCGGGCTCGTCGTCGCCGTCCCGAGCATCGACAAGCTCGTTCCATGCACGATCGGATGCTGATCCGAACAACCCGAACAGTGATTGAACACTGTTCGGCGTTTTGCTCTCTCTCTTTCGAACCACCACCTGGTCTCTGTCTCGACTCTCCGCCGTACCACCACCATGCACGCGTAAGCCCTCGTATCGAGGCTGCTCTGTCTTGTCCGCGGGCTTGAAGAAACGTTTCCGACAACGTTCCCGCTGCCATGAAAGGCCGTTGCTATGGCCACGACGCCTTAGCAACGGCCTTCGACAGACGCGTAAGCCCCACAAATGGGCAGCAAACGATGGACGACGATGGAGAACGGCTTTTGAGCAGCTACGAGGACAACTGTGCAGAGCGAGTAAGCCTCTAGGAAAAGAGGCAACGATTTGGGAGTTGGGCTGGGTGGGGTCGCGGACGCATCCAGCCCAGAACGGTGCGTATTTCTTCCCGCTTTTCCTGCATCTTCGTGGCCTCAACGGCGTAGAACAACACCGTCGAGGTCTTTGACCTTTGTTCCAGAAGATACCTACCCGGCTTGACGTTCATGTCCCACAGGATTGCTAACGGCAACGGCGGCGACATCACAGCATCGTTCAGGACGCGTAAGCCCCACCAACATGGGCGGCATGTATTTCCATCCTCTTCCCTTCCATCCTAAACAGGACACACTGAGCATGTCGCATTCCCGGCCTATCATGGCTCTGGATCTGCTCAATTGCTTTTCCATTCCCGCTATTTTTCCACTCCCGCTATTTTTTGTGGTCGGTATGTGGGTAGCACCATTGTGCATCCCGCGCCGGCTCAAAATATCTGCGTGCCCGCTGCAGCACCCTTAAGACCCTTACTGCAGTCGTATACATGTATATAAATCTTAGTGTAGCATGAAATCAAACATTTCAATGACCTCTGGACGAGCCTCCAGACTCAAGCTGTGATGGATACTTTTTGCACGGTTGGGGCAGTCATGACCGGTTACGACCAGTTACTGACTGGTCTGACCGAAGAGTAGTTAGACCGGTCACTAACTGGTCGAAAGACCGCGGTTATGACCGGTTATAGTCATGCAGCGGTCACGGTCAACGATTATGCCCAAAAAATTTTTCCCCTGCGAGGTGCGGTCAACGGTTACGGTAGGTAAGGTCCAAAGACCTGACCTAACCTGACTTTCAAACACTAATTTTTCACCTCATACCTATCCTACCACATCCTCCGACCTCCGTACTACTAGTAGTAACCTTAGTGTCCTCGTAGTATACCTGGGCATGTATTTTACTTATTAATGGGAACTATTTAACTCAATATTGCTACTCCTTAAGTCTTGCCACTAACGGGATTTGAATGCACTCTCGCATTCAGCGAGATGCCGAGATGCCGATGTCCAACTTGTCAACGACGGCGGCGGGCTCTCAGACATCGGGATGCCTCAGTAAATATGTAGATGGCCTTTGGAAACATATATCACAATTATCGAGGTGAAACTATGGAGTTATATACAATGGATATGTCAGATGAATAAACGTGAGATAAAAGTTAGATAGATTTCAGAACCGTAAGGGAATAGCCTTACGATTTAGTGATTGACTTTTGTACCTAGACCATCTTCTTCTCTCACCACGACACATCTCTCGACTGCCCCACGCACTATCCTCCAACACTACTCTTCCTATGTCTGCCTTCCTTCATGAGGCCATACCGACGCTGTTGTTGCTGGTCCCGATGTACAAAGGACAACATTTCACGTCTCACACCAAACGGGAGTGCGCGTTGATGATGAGAATACAGGCATATGTGGATGACCTGGTGTGTATATTTTATGCTTAGGTATTCAATTACTTAACAAACATAGGCACTGGTAAGATAAAGACATCGATAATTGGGAGGCGGGAACGCAAGCAGTGGTACCTCAAGACTCAGACATCGCACTGCGCAGGAGGACAAGCCGAAAGGCGGCAGCCACACGACTCTGGGAGAGATAATAAGACGGCAGCCAATATGACATCCCGATCTTGAATTTGTGTGGTAATGACCGTCTGCGCCTATCCGATCAACCTCTCCGTGCCCGGATGGTTCGCCTCCTTCCCAGCTCACATTCTCTTCCCAAGTGCAAGCACCATAATATCCCCCTCACCATTCCCAGTGTGGCCAGAACAGCCATGGTTCCCCTGCACGGTTCTCGAGATCGCGATCCCGACGCCGTCATGAACCCGCTCGCCAGTTAAATTATGTACATGTACTTTTATAGTTTGTCTAATAAGTACTTCTTACACCCAAATTTTTCCCATTGAGTAGTCCGACTCTACCCTGACTCTTATATGATCTCAGTAAAGTCGGGAGGCAGGGCAGGAGTTAGATATCACATGGCAGTACATCCGCTCAACAGTTGTATATGAGGAATGTGCGACGACTACAAGCATACACGGCGGGACTACGGTATAGCGCGCTACGAAAGGATAGCGCGCTACAGGAGGGAAGCCGCACTAAAGGCACTTAGCGAGGTCACCCAGTTTGCAGTTTTTTTGCGGTACAGGGACTTCCCATCAAACAGTGCGTATTAGCCCGGTTCCATCAATCACTGAACGGGTCTAATAGGCACCAGATATAGGGCTACACAGGTGCTCAGTGAACATAGCCTTCACTTCATCTCGCTAATTTGAACGATAATTAGGCCGGCTCAGCCGATGTCCATATATCAACTGCACGATCTCGACGGCCTTTGTCTTGTTCTTCCCCCAAAGAAAATATGCAACCAGTGAGCGATGAGCGAGGGAACGTTTATCTGCATCAGGTCCATCACGACGTTGAAAGTCTTTGAAGAGGATGCGTAAGAATTGGCCCAATGACCCAAACTTTGCACGGATAATGGGAACGAGCAGATCCATTTCATGATAGAGGTTGGGCTTCCGTTTCTGCGGTGCCCGTAGATGAGGCTGGGAGTGGGGAAAGGGAGATTCTTGATTGGAAGGAGTAGGTACAGACGCGCTCGCTGCCCAGTCTACGTAAATATAAAGTCAGTATTAGAAGAAAAAATTCTGGAGAGCTCATACTTGATCCTGGAAGTGAGTACTGAGCGCGCTCGGCCTCAGAGAGTTCGGGGATTGGTCGTAACACAGGCACAGTTAACGGAGTCATGTACTTGTATCGACTAGACGCCGCTGATGTACTTTTGCATCATCTAGTCGTTGTATCCACATCAGGAGGGTTCGGATATGATGTCCCAGCGCGCGCTTGGTCACTCTGAGGTGTAGGTAATGTTGGAAATGAGTACATAGACTTAGAGAATGAACGGTGTCGAGTTGGCTCATTGCTGGAACCAGATTCGGGATCCATGGCGCGATGATCATAAATACAGAGCTAGTCGCCGGTAAATTTGGATGGGGAGAGTGGAAAACGCAACGCTAACGTGCGTAAAAAAATTATGGTGATCGAGGTTGACGTACAAGGCGTATTCGGCTGACCGGAGCGGAATACCTGATTACATAATAAGCAGTAGCGCTGTACGGACCCCGATCTAACTTACAGACTACATATACATTGACACCTTCCCCCCTCGTCAATCATCGTATGTAGCGTCTGTTTTAGTAGAGACTAACCGGGAGAGACATTGGTAAGCTGGGTAGAATCCTTAGTGAGATGCTCGAAAATACGACCCAACCGGTTGACTTGGTTCCGGTAGCCTTTAATAACCGAAGGTGCTAAGAAACCCGTTAGCTAGAAGAAAAGATAATGAGCATTCACCTTGCGTAAAGTAGCCGAGAGAAGTACTATTGATGTGAATCGAATCAATCTTGGTGTACTTCCCCTCCTTGGCAGCATCAGCCTGGTGAGCGGTACGCTTCTTGAATGGAGGCAGCTCGGTCCCTTGAAAGGAACCGATGGTCTTCAACGCCTTCTCATATTCATGAGAAAGGACGTCCATACCTTCGACCTCAGCGAGAGGCTGGTAGCGAGTATCGAAAACGGTTGTGTCCTAAGAAAAACAAGTCAACAATAAGACAATAAAGAAAAGAAACTACCTTTCCGATCCTCTTGTCAAGATTAACAGCACAGCTACCGGAGGTGACGTGCTCCGTTTCGTCAACCTGGAGTTGCGAGAAATTAGAAATCAGATGAGAATCGTATACTAGGACAGATAGTGAGCTTACATTGGGACCAGGAGTCTTAATCGTCTCACCGTCTTCCATAGCTTGCATATGGTCAAACCAGGAGAAAGGATAAGAAAAAGGGGCAGGCCTACGAATGTCCTCATCAGGCTGTTCGCTTTCTTCATCCAACGTCTCGATGATGAGCTCGGGAGTTTTAGGAGCCTTTTTGGTGGCCTAAGTAGACAAACACAGAAGGCAAAATGAGTTTCAACTTTCCGAAGACCAGATAAAAGACGGAAGATACTTACCTTAGCTTTAGACTCCTTGGGAGGCGCCCAGTAGAGAGGATGATCGGTAGCGAAAGTAGGCAAGTATTGGTTAACAATGCAGTTGACCGTCTTGATGAACGGTTGGCACAAGTTGGCAATGTGCATCCTGTTATCCAACGGGTTGATCCCCAATGACGCATAAGCACAGGCAAGAAAGCTGCGCAGTGCAAGACTGAACTCCAGCATGGACGAAGTAACCTCAAGTTTGCGAAGGTTGCTGAGCGTCGGGTTTCAGTTCTAGACCAGGAACACATGGATGAGTTAGACATAGACATGTCCATAAGTGCCCACCCGGGTGCACTCGCATTCGTGGGGCGGGTCACTCGCGGCTCTGAGGCGAACACCCGCACTCGCGCCACACCCGGGTATTTTACCCGGGTGGGACACCCATTCGCGAGTGTCTCGCACACACGAGTGCGACGACATCCGAGTAGGGTGGTGGGTGTACACGGGTGCACCCACCCATATTCATGGACAGTGAGCATCCCCGGGCAATGGCACGAGGACACTCAGCTGTTCATGAGGGTGGTGGTGGGTGTGGTAAGTGGAGTGGTGTGGAGTGGTAGTGGTGTGGTGGTGGTGGTGAAGGGGGTAGTGGTGGTGGTGAAGGTGGTAGTGGTGGCGGGGAAAGTCAGCGTCGTCCTCAACGCTTCTCCGGCTCCTGCGCCTCCATCTCCCACTTCTCTCCTTCAACACCGACTCAGAATCGACCGCCAGTGTCCTTATACGTGTCGTAAGAATCAGTCCGAGTCGTGTGCTGCCCGTTTGTGGGGGCTTACGCGTCCTGCTGGCATTGTTGTTATGGAGACGACATGAAGTTGTCTCCTCGTCCATCCAGGCTGACCCAGAGTCGAGTACTGGTGTCCTCGTCACCAACTCAAGGTCGAGCGACGAGTCGTTGTTAGGTCATGGGGGTAAGAAACAGAGAGAATGGACCTGATCGAACGCTTACGCATCCTTTCGGATGTCGGCCCGATATGCCGGATCGAGTGGTATTCTCGCGGATGCATGCTTTGGGCGACGCAAAGGCCCATTTAAGTTAGTATAAATTTGTAAATTGATGATAAATATGTATCTAAATAGTAGAGTGTTCACCCGGGTGTTTGAGGATGAGTACTCGCGGCCCAGAGCTAGACACTCGCACTCGAGTGCACACCCACCCAAACACCCTACCCGGCACCGGCAAACACTCGCCACCCGGGTGCTGAGTGCGAGTGCACCCGGGTACACCCTTAAACACCCGACACTCGTGGTCATGACTAGTTAGACAAGCATCCAAGAACGAAAGAAAGTATGCCACGCACTATGATTTTGTTCACCACAGCCTCTAACTTCTGGCAGCGGACGGTCAGAGGAGTATCCTCATCTTCGAACATAGCCATGAGAGCTTGGGCACGAGGAACGACAGTGCTGGTGAAGATAGCAAGCTCGTCAGTGATGTTGTCGGGTAGGTCCGCGATCTTGGCACAAGCCTTAGTTAAAGATTGGCCGGATTCGATAACATGATGATGGAGTGCCTCGGAAGTAGGCTGTGACGGTGTCGAAGCAGCGTTGGGAAAGATCGCCAGTAAATTGATGGTTTTGAGAGTCTTGGACATAATGAAAATAAACGAGAGTAGCAGGTAGTAAAAGCAAAACTAGGATGCATCCGAGTTCTTTTATACCACCATGCGAAGTCCAGGATGGAACCATCAAAGTTCACCCGAACCTGAGCGGATATCGCGGACAATATCATCTTAAGTTAAGAGGAGATGATTACGCACAGTACAAACTCGCTACAGAATAGGCATATTTTGCGATTTCTGTACGACCTCTTGTAAGAAAGACATGTATACAAATACACCATAGTACTTGAGAAGTCTATCAAAGACTTCTAGGAGACTCTCGTAGGATGCGAAGAGACTCCAAGGTGGCCATTATGCGCCTACGGACCGAACCCCCGAATCAACCGAAAGTTTCTGTAACGTTCTACAGAACTCTAAACATGCCTGAATATCAAATACTCAATGCGCCCGGATGCAACACACGCATCCGTTGGACAATTGGACTTACAATCCTGGTTGCTTCCTCTCCACGTACTCGGATACGATGTATTCGCTATGGTATTCACCTGAACACTAGAAACATGTTCTGAACTACAGAGTTCATTCAGAAAGACTTTTGCACCAAGCCTGCTGCATTCATCTACTTGAACTTCACCTATGCAGTACTGATACTATACTGTAGGGGCTGAACAACTACTTGTTTCCTATATCCTACAGAGTCTGTAAGAGACAGTGAATAACTAGTTGTCTCTCCTCCCCACCTGCCTGGCAGCGCAGCTGGGCTATTCCTAAATAGGTAGGATCCCTCCAGGTGGCGGGTAGGCTTCCCAATTAGGGTGGGAGGGAGGAATATAGTCACATGATTAAAAAAGCGCTTATGCTTTTAGTCTACACAGAGTTAGGCCAAAATGGACCTCAAGGGGCCTCACCAATTCAGTATATGGTAAAGTGCCTACTATGCTATGTATGGTGTAGTGGAGGGGTGGCTAGGAGGTGAAGAAAGATGTTTACAAGACGCGAGATGAGGGAAGGAAAAAGAGGTTTTCAATGAGATGATTTATTTTGAGCTGCTAACTGCTGAGCGGCACGGACTGCTGGGTGATCGCGTATATAGATCTTCTAAGCAGATAACAACCAACGACCTAAGGCTTGAAGAATGGACTCGGCAAGTCCCAGAAATGCATAGAATGTTATACCTCCAGACCTATGCTTTTAGTTCACACAGAGTTAGGCCAAAACGGACCCCAAGGGGCCTCATCAATTCAGCGTATCGTAAAGTGCCTTACAGTACATGGAATGTAGATAATACATGCAATGTAATTACTGTGGGAGAGGTGAGTGGGGACGCAAAAAAGCGAAGCTAACTGTGACCAGATAACATAAGGTAGCAGAGATGGGAGTGAGATAGTGCAGAGAGCACACCTGTGACCAGATAGCCTGTCCTTGATAAGGAGTCCTTGAAAAGGAATGGGTATCTGGGCACAGAAGCCATCAGAATTGAATGGTTGGATATGAGACATAAGCACATACTGGGAGCAGGGGCAGGATTTGCGAGTTTGGGGTGTAGCAAATGGTGGCAATAGGCTTCTAGTGGGTCTATCCATCAGCCCTAAGCAGAAGGACTGAGTAGAGAGAGTAGTGCTTGCCTGGGAGAGCAAAAGTGTGCAATTCTCACAAATTGGGCACTTTGGGCCTGTCTGGACTGGTTTTGAGCTGGCTAGGGGGCCTCAGACAGTGCTCTAGAGGGGTGTGGCATCAGTCCTGAGCAAGAGGACTGGAGGGATAATAATCTGCTTGCCTCAGAGAGAAGATGATGGTAAAAGGCAAAAGAGCAGAGTATTAGTCATCAAGCTTACACATCCTAGAGCACCCTGAGAGTGGCCTCTGTTGCTACTGCAACACCAAACACAAGCTAGGTAAGTGTAGGTCAATAACTGAAAGGGAGGTAGGCTGCAGTAGAAGCAGCAGAGAGTGAGCCTTTGATCAAAAAATGTAATTCTTTGACTAGATGACGGTTTAACTCAAATAAAGCTAACTGATTTAACTTCCTTATGCAGGAAGGTGGGAGAAGGATGGAGGAGAGGTGTGGGGCGTGCAGAGGCCTCTGAAAATGCTGTCTACCCCCGGAATCCGTGTTTACATCAAGACCAGCCAGAGCCTACCCAAATGCCCAATTTGTGGGAATTGCATACTTTTGCTCTCCCAGGCAAGCACTACTCTCTCTACTCAGTCCTCGGGTGGGGGTGGGGATAGCCATCAAATGTACCTGGGATTGATGGGAAATGATCAGTGGGATCTGAGATTGATGGGGGATGATTAGTAGGGTCCAGGATGGGTGGTAGTACTCTATTTTAGGCGCATTTTTGATCAAGTGATTAATGAGCACAATGGGTGGTCAATAATGAATGCTGCTATTAGTTGCATTATTTTTGGCCATGTCACATATTTGGTACGTCCGAAATAGGCAGTTTAATAACGTAATTCCGCTTTTTGCGTCGGTGATCCCGCCGTGAGTCCCGCTAGTCCAGATTATATAGCTCGCAAAAATACAATATATATATCCCCACCATCCTAACCAGACCCTAACCCTAACCACTAACCAAGAAATGTTAGGGCAAGTGTGCTTGCCCTAACATTTCTTTCCTAACCCCAACCTAACCCTTTTCCTAACCAATAACTTAGAGCCTTAGCTTGTTCTAAGGTTCTAATCTAATCTCTAACTAAGGTCTTAGAGCAAGCTTTTGCTTGCCCTAAGGAAAATTTGTAGCGAGTGCAATAAAAAGACACTCACCAAGATTGAACCATCACCACAGGATAACAATAATCTGTAGACAACGACTATAGCCATTAAGCCATAGCAGCTTGAAATTGTTCATTGTTCTTCCCTTATGGGTCTTTAAACAGTAAATATGTGATTCAAAAGGGCGAAATTTCGTCGGGCGCACACATCATGTGCAACACTTTCCTTTTAGAGAAGCACATGCCATGGCTAAAAAAATAAAAACTGCTGTTATTGAGGATGGCTATGGATGGGGTGACAACTGGTCTTATGCTTTTTTGGGCTAGGAATTCAGTTAATAGTTAAAGAGATATTAAAGAATCAAAAAAAGCGCCACAAATCAAATGGATCTAGTAGGCCCTGTACATATACCTATGACCTGCAACTTGAGAATCCTTATAGATAAATGTCTGATACAATTTCTAGGTCATTCCATTAAGGGGTTCAAGAGATATACCAGGTCGACTAAATCAGGCTTCTTGGAGGTATAGCATGGGAACCTGTAATCCTGGGGACCTAGGACTTTGATACTTCGTTTATACTAGTAGTAGACCTTTATTGGCAGTGGGGACAGGCCACTCAACCTATTAGCCCATCTATAGGTAGATCCCCAATGCTGTATTGGCTACTTTCATATTTTTGCCTATTTAATATATAGCAAGTAGCCTAAATTAGGGCCAGCCACTTTCAGACACTCAATTATGACTATTCTACAAAAGGAACCATGTCATTTGGTGAAGGGACCACTGCTTTAGCCCTAGGTCTTCCTCCTCATTAGAGTTTTGATCAAAATTCTCACGCTTTAAGCAGAGGATCGTCCACTCAATTCTTTGTGTCCTACATATGCTACTGACCCCATTTCTTTTGCAAAACGTGTATATATATTATATATATCATATCCAGGTATCAGACTACTAATTCTATAATGTAATCAGGTCAGGAAGTCGTTCATAGAGCTGTTCTGCTATTTTGTTACCACTAAAATTAATAATACTCTTCTACTTCTCAAAGAAGCTATGGAATGCGAATTGGATATTGTTATTGAAGTGATATAGAAGGTATCTCATTACCCACCTAGATAGTATTTATGTGCTATAACCTATTCAGCCATTGGAAGCAGGTATGCAAGAGTTAGGCTACTGCGCATTTTCACTTTCTCACCTTTCACCTACAACATATAAAGGATACCCATAACTTCATCCAATATGATATAAATGCATGACTGAACAGTTTTTAGACCTCTCTTTATAGTAGAACATGAGCTATCTCTGTCTGAAGGGGGTATGGACTGTTTTAGCAGCTGTGGACGACTTCCTGACCTGATCATCTCATCAAATTACTAGTTTTACACCTGGATATGATATACATAACATAAATACACATCCTACAAAAGAAATGGGGTCAGTAGCATCTGTAAGATACGAAGAATTAAGTGGATGATCCTCTGCTTAAAGCATGGGAATTTTGATCAAAACTCTAATGAGGAGGAAGACCTAGGGCTAAAGCAGTGGTCCCTTCACCAAATGACATGGTTCCTTTTGTAGAATAGTCATAATTGAGTGTCTGAAGGTGGCTGGCCCTAATTTAGGCTACTTGCTATATATTAAATAGGCAAAAATATGAAAGTAGCCAATACAGCATTGGGGATCTACCTATAGATGGGCTAATAGGTTGAGTGGCCTGTCCCCACTGTCAATAGAGGTATACTACTAGTATAAACGAAGTATCAAAGTTCTAGGTCCCCAGAATTATAGGTTCCCATGCTATACCCCTAAGAAGCCTGATTTAGTCGACCTGATATATCTTTTGAATCCATGAATGAAATGACCTAGGAATCCTATCAGACATCGATTTATAATATCTCTAAAGGATTCTCAAGTTGCAGATCAGGGGTATAAGTATAGAGCCTGCTAGATCTGTTTGATGTGGCGCATTTTTAGTAATTTCTTAATATCTCTTTAACTATTAAAGCTATTAAAAAACTGTTTACAGCATTGAATTCCCAGCCTTAAAAAACATAAACCAAGTTGTCACCCCTCCTACAGCCATCCCCAATAGCAGCATTCATTATTGCCCACCCCATCCTGCCCATTGATCACCTGATCAAAAATGTGCCTAAAATAGGGTACTACCACCCATCCTGGACCCTACTGATCATCCCCCATCAATCCTAGGAACCCCTCCCCAGATTCCATCAAAATCTGATCTATTAATTCTATGACATCATTCCTTTCATCTATTTATGACATCATCCTACTCATGCATCCATCTATGACATCACCCTACCCATGTCCTCAATGATGTTATTCCTCCCATCCAGCCCAATTGGGAATGCGCTCTGAAGGCCCTACTACTTTAGGCAGGTATGCTGGAAATTAGTTTCAGGCTCTTATTATCCACCTCTTAGACACAGCTCGGAATATATTTCAGAGCTTTGCTGAGAGAGCTAGAAATTAGTTTTAGATACAGCATTGGGTGGATACTAACTTATCTTTCCAATACACTGGGCAAAATTCGCATTTTACTTACCTTTTGCAATCTTACCTTATTTTAATCTTAAGTTCGATTCAGATATTGTCAAGCAAGGTATGTGATCGTGTCACTGCCCTTCATACTCTCTTCCTTACTACTACCATCAAGTTTCACCGACACCCAAACCACTTCGCGTCGATACCTGGGATCTGCTTTATGATGTTCTCCTTCAACTTCTCGCTCTTATCTTTCATCTTCTCTTTCTCTACGCCGTCGCCGCCGCCATAGCTGTTAAAATGGACGAAACTTGATATGTGTTAGGATTCATGCTAGCTCTCCCAGGACCACATCACTCTATCCTGGACTTATCTTCATCTTAGTCTGCTGGTTACTCCCTCCGCTTGCCCATCGATTCGTCCGACATCAAGCACGACTGCTACGTTGTGCATAGTACGGTACGCACAACCTTTGAAATCATGCCGTCATGACTGAATCGGCCTCTGGCAGTCAATTAGTACAACGTTGTGGAAGTTCTTGCTACTGGCTTGCAGTTTGGGAAACGACTCGTTGAATAATGGTAAATTTTGCCATTTTCAAACAGAATCTTTCAACATTGATATTTTCCTTTCAGAGGTTCTTTCTCAACCAAATACCCTATGTGTCGAATCATACGACTGCGCTTCATGTCCAACAGCGCTGACAACGGGATCTTGAGGCTTACAGACTTGCTACATGCCATCTCTTCAGTGGCGGGATGAGATTCAGACATCGGGATATTAAGCGTCTGTCTGCACTTTGTTGCGACTACTTGTGGCTCGACCTGAGTGGAGTTGCACTTGCAAATTTGTAGGGTATTCGGTCCTCGTATCAACACTCGGCAAGTACTTCTTTGGGTCGAGTTTATCTAATAGCTGACCACTACTTCAGAACGGCTTCAGCGCCAAGAATCAAGCATCAATTTTCGCAGTCGACGCATAGAGAGGAGTATCCGTTGATCTCGCGGTCTATTCGCCAGTACTAGCCGACCCATCTGTCATCGAGTTCGAGCGGGATAAGCGGCGGCGTGGCAAGAAAACAACACTCACTGATTATAACTGCTTGTTGATTCAAAGATTTACATTACATGCGAGTACCCTATGAAGTATGGGGTTGCCTGAGTGCCCCGTTGATAAATGATGAGCGTTTTGACTATTATCCTCCTTTCAATAAACTGATTATGTCAGTACTAGACCCGACCTCGTCGACTATGTCAAGCTCGCCGATGACAGCCTTTAAGTGACTGAGAGTATCTCCTATCACTCTTAATCTCATCTTTGTGTGGCTTGCTTTCTAAGACTAATGCGATTGGTACTCGTATTAACCTTTGGCAAGTACATGGCTGTATCGAGTTTGTTTGAAAACTAACTACTCCTTCAGAATGACTCCAGTGTCAAATATTGGGCCTAACCTTTCGAAGGCGACACGTATAATAGAGCCTTCATTGATTCTTCAGCTTCTTTCTCAGTTCTACGGCCACCTGCTCGTTATTGAGTTGAGGCGTGATGAACGGCGGCGCAGCGAGGAAATGACATGCACTCGCTGTTACCACCTGATGAGTCGAAGGTTTACGTCGCAGGCGTATGTCCTATGAAGTATGGGGGTGCTTGAGTATCCCATTGTTGAATGGTAAGTGTTTTGACTATTAACCTCTTTTCAATTGACTGATCATGTCCTTACTAAACTCGACCTCGTTGACCATTAAGCTCACTGATGATGGCTGCCAAGTCACTGAGAGTGTCTTCTAACACTCTGAATCCCATCTTCATGCCGTTTGATGTCTAGGACTATGAACTTGTCGAGAATGAGGACGATGCGGTTAGACGAGACGAGATGAAACAGTGACCCGCTGTTGTTCTTCTCAACAACTCTTGAAAGACTCTCAAGTGTCCAATGCTGCTCTTTCAGTGTGGGTGTCATCTTGCTCGCATTCCTATTCAACGGTAAGCACACATATATCTCCATCTTCCAAAATGTTGACTTTTCTGTTTAGGAATATTGCTGCCCCCAGAACGTACAACAAACTGCTGATAACACCTCTATAGGTGCAGTCTACAGTGCCGGTGTTGCCTCGTCCCTATCCTTCGACCCGCCAGAATGTTTTCGAACCCGAACAGAATGGTTGGCAAGACAGCGAGAACTGGATACGTCAATACCGTATGGACTGCATATTCCGAAGGCTCGTATGTCATATTAGGGCTGTATATTGTCTCAGATATTGTGGTGCCCTCATTCATGAAAGGTACAGTTTTTACGATTCATGCAGGTTTCCTTATATGGACGACATACTTACAGATTATTCAATAAACGACTTCAAGACGTCCCGCATGTCTGTTCCTAACGCGACTTGAGCTGGCGGTTACCACTAACCAAATTCCGCGTATACGATGCCTGCTTCTTACATGACATGGGCTCTGAGGTTGGCTGTTTCTTGAACGACTCAATTTATTAAAGGATATGACTTCAATCCTCATGTTCAATGAGGTCTGGAGTATACTGAAGGTTTTGTTCTGGTCTAGTGAGCCTTTGAGTTTTGGTCTAGCGTGTAGTTTTCAAACGAACTTGGAAGATGTATTGTGATATTTAAATGTATCATTCACGCTGTCATCATAGTCCTGCGGTCAGCGAAACACCGGTCAATTGTTACTTGGGCTGTGTGGCGGATGTCGGGAGTATTGTCGGATGATGTGTATTTCGATGGCTGTGATGTTTTCTGAGGCATATTACCATATGTTCAAACTATCAAGGATCTTGTTGTGGACTGGTAAGTCTATTGTCTTTTCAAAATAACGTGTCAACATCATTGACATTTCGTTCTTAGGGCTTTCGTATAGTTTACTATTCATATCCTTTATTGTACTCAGAAGGGAGTCGCGAAGCATTGCGAGCCAGCGGCATAAGCCGCTGCTCCCTTCTGATTAAACATGGATGTTAAAGTATATTGACTGTCTACTCTCCATCTCTTGGCTCTACGGCTCTTGGTCTGACTACCCAGCGTGGGGTCGGGTCGTTTTCCAAAGAGTCCGGTCAGCAACACATGATATACATTCCAACCACTCGCGTGCTGACACGATGAAACAAAGTACATGTCAGAGCATGACGAACCCTCTCCTTTAGCTATCAAGGCCGGCGAAGGATGCAGGGAAGGTTCAAGCGACGCAGGTTTAGATCACAGCCATTAACGTACCACGCGCTAGAGCGAAGACAACAAAAGTCGGAGAGAATATTGAGGAAGGACACATTGGGGAGTACTACACTACGCAGATCATCTCGTTGTAGACACAACAACCCTCTTAGATAGAAACAGTCTTCTTGTATACTTCATTGCTAATCGAATTCCATTGAAATTTTGAACACATTTATTTCCACATTCTGTGCTTCCCTCAAGTCTTGTCGCGGTCGTGTCTAGGCGCGGATTCAGAATTGATTTGAGCGCCACTGTCAGTGGCAAGATAAGCAACCATCAATCACATTCGACTAGTTAACAAAAAGGAATTCATGAGTAAATACCATATCATCGATGAGCTCGAAAAATCAAGCTCATAATGACCCGCAATGCACAATCAAACAGTCGAGCCAGTATTACACTTACAAGCAGCCATACAATTCATATATCCCCCAAATAATAATAATATATTTGTTATAGTACGCAACGCAAATATACTCATTGTCGAGAATAAAAAATATATACAATAGATCATGCGCAGCAGTTGATGGCCCCAAAAACGTCGACGGCAGTGGCGCTCTGCAATGTCTTCTTCTTCAAAACGTATTAGCCCACGCCTCCACGTCAATCTTAGATCTCTTAGCATGTCGTATCTATTCGTAGTTCTATAACAAGCATTAGTACTGTGTTGCACGAAATATATCTGATTGAACATACTAATAGAGGACCGGAGCGTAAAAGACGTTCAAGGAGTGAGAGACCAGAATCTGGAGCATGCTGTGGTGACTCAACATCTCTGATCTTGGCCTCGAGTTGGGCCCAAGCAGCCTCATCCAAGGCAGTGCGAAATCGGGGCTCTTGCTCATCCAAAGACTCAGATTGCTCATGCTCAGGCGTCCTAGCCCCAGCAGGGTCACGGTAGTCTCGGAGAGCAATGACCTGGTCGACATAATCCTGGAGCTCGTGAGGCGAAGCTCCAGTCGCTCGAGCAGCGGTAAGGAAGGCACGGAGCGAAATGATCCTGCCTGCAGAAAAGTCATTGACGAGTTCTTGAAGAAGCTCGGCACGCTCTTGCACAGAAGGATCGACTTCAGGAGAGGAATGGCATGATGAGAGGACAGAATGATGGGAATGGAAACGACTCTGAGGGTTCTGGAGACCATCCAGAGGATCTGGGGACATAGTGGAGGCATGGGTGGACATGGAGTGAAGAATAGATGATGATGGTGGCAGAGGAATAGTGATGACACAGCGATAGAGCGAAAATTAGCGAAGCTAATAACACACAGCATCAGATCAGACAAGATCTGGACTCATCAGAGCATAAGAGCGCACCTAATACACACAGCAGGGCTCCTAGTGCGATGCACAGGCTTCAGATCTGAGAGATCTAACAAGGAGCTGTGTGTATCATGAGATCAGGCAGTAGACAGTGTCTATGGTGAACTCACAGCTTTGCAGAGTCAGGAATCAAAAGAGCGACGCTCTCAGGGCTAGAGAAACACTGCAAAGACTGGTAGGAAGTGAGTCCAAGGCAAAGAACTGGAGGAGCAAGGCTGCAGACCTCAAAAATGCGAAGATGATGAGAGTAAGAGGGCAAGAGAGCGACGACTCTGATGGGCCCGGGGGCTCCCTGGTAAGCTGCATCAGCTGTCAATCAACAGCACAGCCAACAGGCTAGGTGTCCATCAAAGGGGGTCCCAAAACTCCGAAGCTGTTAAGAGAAGCATTACAGCTGTTAAAGACTCGCTTCTTGGAGTGGAAATCAGCTGATTCTATCGCAGAATCTGTCTATAGTGTTTCCGAAGCACTCCGGATCAAGCTACACTGGTAGGAGGATCCAAAACAGCGAAGTCTCAAATTAAAGAGTTGGTGATGTGTCACTGATAAGGGCGCAGCACGCTCAAATCGCAACCGTTTTACTTGCGGATAGAAGCATTGGAAAGCTGGCGAGAAACCGCTCAAGATGACACCCAACACGATGGGGTAGCGGCGTGGCGAAGCTCACACCAAAGCGGAATCTGCTCTCAGCAAGTTGAGCACTTGGTACAAAATAGTGAATATCTCGACGAGTTGTAAACGGATTTGAGCGCGGATAGAAGCGTTGGATTCCTCGCATTTAAAAGTACCTATTGCATAAGAGCTACCTGTGCTAGGCCTTGTGTACAGGCCACAGAAAAATAAAAACTATTAAAGCTCAATTATGCGAAATGCGAACTTGTTAAATATCTCACCGAGTTATACACCAATTGGATCGCGGATATGACTATTGGATTGGGCATGCTTGAAAGCACTTATTGCACTATGAACAGACTTAGGAAACAGGCTGTGAAAGCGTCAGCAAAACGAAGTCTGCTGAAGCAAAGTTGAGAACTTTGGAGAAGTAAGACTATAGCGAGCTTGGCTACTAGTGTTGTAGTGTAGTGGGCATGACTACATGAAAGGAACATGCTGACTTTTTGTCAGCATGCATTTAGAGGAGGTGTAGTAGTGCAGAGGCCTCTGAAAACGCTCCTTACCCTTGGAACCCACTTTTACTTCGAGACAATAACTACAGCAGTAATAAATTATCTACATTCCTTTTTTCAAATGGAATACACTAGAGAGTGCGTACAATATGTAATAATATGATAACAGATAACTGTAAAACGATATTATCCGAGTGATACAAGGAAAAACGTCTATCGTACTGTAGCGTTTCGACCAGATATTCGCATATCGGGTCACGAAGCGAATCTATATATATATACCATATCGTGTCATGGTGCCTCTGAACCAGGCACACCCTTCTAAAAGTGGAAATTTTCGGTCCCGCCTATGGCGGGACAGTCCAAATCGGGTAATTCCCGAGGTTGTGCCTGAATACGAAGCTATTTGCTGTAGGTTCGCGGCATATCGAATCATAGGCCGCGAACCTACGGTCGAAACGCTATAGTAATCATATCGCTGTCAAGCTCGACTTGAACATCGGCGTAGCCTTCACGACCCCAATCTACGAGTCCGTGCTTGCAACACTTGCGATACTCTCCCTCTTCCCGCCATCAGGGCTATCCCGGGCTCACTTATCCGCCTCATGATCGTATTCTGCATACTCCAAGCTATTGTCTGACCTGCGGAAGGATACGTAGGTCGGGCGCGGGGGGGACGCGTACCACAGCAGCGATTCTTCAGGCCTCTGCAACCTTCAAACATGCATCCTTCTCACCCTGCCGTCCAAAGCCCATTGCCGCCTTATTTGACAATGTATTACGGAACGACCCAATCGAAGACGGAAGCTTCTCCTCCAATGACTCACCTGTGAAATGGACAGATACCACCGCCGGCGAGACAGCGACAAATGTCGGACATGTATTCATAGAGGTGGGAAGAATTCCTTCCGTGTTGGAACGCCATGCTGTGATAGAGCGATGCTGCTTGGCTTTTTCGCAAAAGATGAGTCTGGAAAGCATATTGAGGCATGCGATGAAGAAGAGGAAGAACGCAGAGAAAGTCATCACAATAATGCGAGAAAATCTGCGCAGCCATTTCACAATGGCGAATAAGTATGATTGATGATGGGGTGAAATCAACGGACAATCATTATCAAAGCTTGATCAAGAGTACCTAAGCTAAAGTTGTGCCCGAGAACAAGGAAGAAGCGATCGAAGAAGACACATGGTCAGCCAAATTCAGACACTGAAAAGCGATGTTAGACAATAAGAAAGCAGCTGAAAGGAATGCAGACGCACTAACGAGGACAACCATTTGGAAGAAGAGAGGACAGGATGGCCCAGAACACGCCAGCGGCCCAGTTCGGGATGGAGTTGCCTCTACATGAGCCTATGCTCAGAAGCGGGGATAAAGACACGCACTTGATGTAGTCGCAATCGGTCTCCTTCCTTGGTGCCCGGCGTTAAGGCCATAGAAGAGGACTATCTTTCTGGTCATCACGCCGCACGCAGAATATCAAAAAAAATAGTTGACATAATCAAAAAAAATAGTTGACATACATGTATGGGGAGAACGCATAGTAGTGATTAGCGGTAAAGTGAGAGGCGGATCATAGGTTGTGAAACCGTAAACATTCCACAATGGCGGCTCAGCAACACTACCCATCATATTTCGCCAGTCTCCATGCCTGGCCACTCACGTATGGGTATATAATGTTCTGTGCAGACAAGTAAGTATTAGCTGTGAAAGCAGCAGAGAAAGATGAGTGCACCTTGTTTTTTGAGGAGAATCTATATATCAATGAGGACATCTGGCATATCTGAGTAACCAATAACTCTTCGAATAGCTCGTCTTCTTGAAACTTTCGATCCTGCACTTGTCACAAGACATTTAGAATCGATGCTGATCTCTCTTCGGTGAGAATAATATCGCTGGGCCATGATCATAACAGTCTTTGCGAGAAATGCAATGAAAGGCGAGAATGCCAAAGGGTTGGAGAATCCGGTGAGGATACCTAAAAGCATTCTTGAGGCGTGCGGCTAAAAGGGCGTCAAGTATGTTTAGATGCAATTGAAAAAAGAACATACATGGCCCCATAAAAAAAACACACTAATCCACGTGCAGAGGATGTCCAAGGATGATTTCCGTGGTCGATAGGCCAGCACGTCGGATGATATAACTGGCAGGCGCAGAGTTGGCAGTAGATGGACGATAAGTATCATTGTCATTTAGGTGCATCCTGAGAGCAGGTAGAAGAAAGCAAGACCGTGGGTCTAGGCCTGATCACATGGCAGCCACGTATGCTAATAAGCATGTTGGATGCGTGTTTGTTTAAAACACCCATGGACACCCTCAACTTCTTGAAACAACGCTCTCTATACCTCTTCGACGCTAAATCTTTCAAGTCCTGCAAGTCCCAATCCTACAAAATTCTAATGTGCTCTCTCTTGGCATTTGTCATGTGGAGATTTCTCAAATTCAAGCCTCTCCTAAGCGTCTTTCCATGTAGAGCTACCTTCAGGCGATGAGTGGTCCTGTCTGGACTCAAGCAGGGACTTCAGTAGGAGCATGGCCAAAGATTCGTTGAATGCCACTGACTTCTTTGTAAACTTGCCTGTGAATCCACCTAGTTGGTTTTCTTGCCGCCTCCCTCTGCTTCGCGCGCTCTGACCATTGCAGAAAACCCCGGACCTAATCTGGCTTTCTTTATCCAACAGCAAAGCGATACAGATGTCACAAACGACACTAGTACCATGTTACTAGGTAAGATTTGATTTTTATCACCTCTGATTGCATCTATCTGTATCCAGAAACATTTTTATGTGGCGCAACTACCGCAGATTCAAAAAATGGTGAGTCATTCCATCGCGCTATACATAATGTTAAGCATGGATCCCAATCGCCCGCTCTCCCACCCATCCCCGCCACTCCTCAGGATTCAGCGTGAACTCGCAACGTTCTCATGAAGGTACCCATTTCATTTACCCCATATTTCACTCCTCACACCTATCTGAATCAGGTAAAAATGTAAACCCCACTTCATACCCTGTCCATCGCCCATCGTCGCCTCGCTCTATGTCTCATGGATGCTCGCCTTCCTTCAAGGGCGCTCATACCTCTTCTCCATATAGTACGAACTTCCTTGATAATATTGCTAGATAATTAATTTAGCTTTGCAGGTTGGAATAATTACAATCAACTCTTGATAGACGAACTCAAGGTTCAAATGGCGGAGTTGATGACACAAGTGGCAGCGGGGAAGGAGCAAGTGAAGAAGGAAGAGAGGAAATAGGAAGTGCGGGTGGCAAAGGAGAAGGTGCAAGTAGAGAAGGAAGAGAGGAAACATGAGGCACAGGTGGCAGAGGAGAAGGCGTACACAGAGAAGGAAGAGAGGAGAAATAAAACACAGGTGGCGAAGCTGAAGGCGCAGGTAGCGGAGGAGAAGGCGCGAGCGGAGAAGGAAGAGAGGAAACATGACGTGCAGATGGTGGAACTGAAGGCACAGATAGAGAAGCAGGAGGCGAAGCTAGAGAAGTGAGAAGCAACAGTGGAGCAGTTGGAGATTAATCTCAGGAATGCGCGAGAGGAGGCATATATGGCACTTCTCAAAGAGCGGGAGGAGAGGCAGACTGCCAACGTGTGATCAGGAAGTGGATAATTGGTTGTTGGGTTTGCTGATTGTACTATTATGTTTACAGGCTACAATATCCTATATTTATTTGTTTTTACAAGTTAACCTCCAATCACGTCTAGTCTGCCGAAAACCTATTCAATCTCACCTCCTGCAAGACTCATCATTAAGCAGATGGCTCGAACCGTGTTAGATAGTCTGGAGGCTGTCCAACAATCTGGGAAGAAGAAGGAAATCTCATTGTTAGGTTTCTATATGCAGAACATACATCCCTCAGTGTATAAATGTCTTGATAAATGTTCGTAATTAAGACCCATAGTGGAAATCTGGAATCTAAAGAAAACCCATGTTAGGATTCGCTTAGTTACGCCGGAGAATCAACGTACCAGCATGCTTATTCTCGCGGATTGGTAAATGTAAAGGGTTCATTCCTACTGAGTATATACAGTATGCTTTAGGCTCTTTAGTCTTTTACCTCCATATCATACTTTAACCTTCGAATCTACGTGATTCTGGTTCTTTTGATGTGAATATGCGAGGCCTTTTACACTTTTTTGAACCTTATTTAAGATTCCAAATTGAATTGTGAACTCAATAATCAATTCCATTCGTTGAACAGTACTGTTACTCTATGCAATATAACATGCTATCTATCATTAATTATGTTCATTATCATTCTCGAGCCTACTTGCAGGGCTCGAACAACTATGCAGAACACCGAAAAGCTGCACAATGATATGCGCCATATTGATGACTGCCGAAATGATATCTAGTGTCCTTCAGGACATTCTGGGTTCACCCTATGCACTAGGAATAACTAGTTAAAACCCTCTTACTAGTAGGGGGACACAACTAGTTATTTGCTTTACCCAAGAGGGTGTAATAACTAGTTGTTTAGAGCTTCAGGTGCGTCCTAGCAGCCAGCTGACACAGCCTGGCAGGTCCTGACATGGCATGGCATCTCGGCATGATACTGATGATATGAGAAGAGTCACATGACCAAAAAAGCAGAGGAGGTAGGGTTCTGCCCAGCTGGGTGGGATGACATCATGAGGATCATCCAGATCAGATATTGATGGATCTGGAGGATGTTCCTAGGATTGATGGGAGATGATTACTAGGTCCTGAATGGGTGGTAGTACCCTATTTTGGGCGCATTTTTGATCAGGTGATCACTAAGCAGGATGGGGTGGGCAATAATGAATGCTGCTATTAGAGATGGCTGTAGGGGGGGTGATGACTTGGTTTATGTTTTTTTAGGCTGGGAATTCAGTGGTGTAAACGGTTTTTCAATAGCTTCAATAGTTAAGGAGATATTAAGGAATTACCAAAAATGTGCCACATCAAACAGATCTAGCAGACTCTGTACTTATACCCCTGATCTGCAACTTGAGAATCCTTTAGAGATATTATAAATCGATGTCTGATAGGATTCCTAGGTCATTTCATCCATGGGTTCAAGAGATATATCAGGTCGATTAAATCAGGCTTCTTAGGGGTATAGCATGGGAACCTATAATTCTGGGGACCTAGGACTTTGATACTTTGTTTATATTAGTAGTAGACCTCTATTGGTGGTGGGAACAGGCCACTCAACCCATTAGCCCATCTATAGATAGGTCACCAGTGCTGTATTAGCCATTTTCGCATTTTTGCTTATTTAATATATAGCAGGTGGTCTAAATTGAGGCCAGCCACCTTCAGACATTCAATTACGACTATTCTACAAAAGGAACCATGTCATTTAAGTGAGAGGCCAGTGCTTTAGCTCTCAGTCTTCCTCCCCACCGGAGTCTTGATCAAAATTCCCACGCTCTAGGCAAAGGATCGTCCACTCAATTCTTCATGTCCTACAGATGCTACTGACCCCATTTCTTTTGTAGGATGTGTATATATGTTATATATATGATTTCCAGGTGTCAGACCAGTAATTAAATAAGGTAATTAGGTTAGGAAGTCGTCCACAGCTGCTAGAACAGCCTAAACCACCTTCAAACTGAGATAGCTCATGTTCTACTGTGAAGAGAGGCTTGAAAACTCATTAATCATGCATCTATATCATATTGAATGAAGTTATAGGTGTCCTTCATATGTTGTAGGTAAATGGTAAGAAAGTGAAAATGCGCAGTAGCCTAACTCTTATATACTGTAGTATTACGATCGTAGGTTCAGGTCATGGGTCACAGGCCCCAAAAATGAACCTATTACATAAGCAGGTCACTCAATTTTTTAGTGCTTGAACATGTCTCGAATTGGTCATAAATTCGATTTTTCTCTCAATTTTACAACCCTTTGCATAATTCTGTGAACATTTCCTGTTTTAATTTTTGCGTGCGATCACGGTCCGACATCCGTGCCGTGTCGGCAAATTAAGCTCAGCTCAAATGTTCGTATCGTACAGTGATGAAATATACTACTTGTAGCTTTCAGACTGAGCATCTATTGCCCTTGAACATCTCCCCATGGAAGGATGCCAAAAATGAACTGTTCTATCTGTTCCCTTGCTCAAGTTTAACAATGTCCTGCTTCTGGGATGAGTAATAATGGCTTGAAGAAAAGTAACTTGGTATGATTTAGTCTAAATGTTATGATATATACCAAAATAAGAAGCCTCGGAGTATGGAAGGCAGTCAACTACAGTGTGGCGAGGACTGATCTTCTGGCCAGCCGACACGACACGGATGTCGGACCGGTGATCGCGCGCCAAAATTAACACGAGAAATGTTCACGGAATTATGCAAAGGGCTGTAGCTCGGTGGCTGTTTTTTGTAGTTTTGTGCCTTATATATGCCTAAAGCAGTTCAATTTTACTGATTTCACATGCAGTGCAGTGCTTAAAACTCCTCTTGCTGGCCTTCCAGTAAGAATTTGAATGAACCTATTTTTTATAGGTCACAGACCTCTGACCGGCCTGAACCTTGTTTTAAATAGGTTCAGTGGGTCATAAGTTACACCCACTGAACCTACGATCGACATACTACAGTAACTGCTTCCAATGGCTGAACAGGTCATAGCACATAAGTACTACCTGAATGACTGATGAGATACCTTTTATATAACTTCAATAACAATATCCAATTCGCATTCCATCACTTTTTTGAATAGTAGAAGAGTATTGTTCATTTTACTAATGGCAAAATAGCAGGACAGATTCATGAACGACTTTCCGACCTAATTACCTCATTTAATTACTGGTCTGACATCTGGAAATCATATATATAACATATATACACGTTCTACAAAAGAAATGAGGTCAGTAGCATCTGTAGGACATGAAGAATTGAGTGGACGATCCTTTGCCTAGAGCGTGGGAATTTTGATCAAGACTCCAGTGGAGAGGAAGACTGAGAGCTAAAGCACTGGCCTCTCACTTAAATGACATGGTTCCTTTTG
>QLPD01005489.1:0-14189 GCA_003314085.1 Hymenopellis raphanipes | reverse complement strand
GGCCTCAATAAGATACCGAATGCTCTTCACATCCGAAGTCGTGAGGGCCGTCCTAGCGAGATGCTGGTGGTATATAGAATCCCGGTCGTGCAGCATCTTGCGAAAGACACCAACTCGCGTCTGAAGGTCATCGGGCAGGCCATTCGTGACGTCGCTTAACGACTTCCGCGGCACCTGAGCCAAATCAGACAATGCAGAACCAAGAGCGCACAACGAATAAATACCTTGCGAACCTTTTGTCTGGGCGCCATTTGGACGTTTGAGAGGACTTTCTTCGACGAGGGCGTTTGTTCGATGGGTGGGCTTTGTTCGAGGATGGTGGGTTGAGTTAGAGTGACGGTGGACACGACGAGCTCGTGACTTGGAACAAATACACAAAGGATGACCGTACAGACAAATTACCGCATTTGACGACTGTGGACGTGCCATTGTTAGTCGGATTAGAAAAAAGAGGGCGGCAAGACTTACAGGAAGTCAAAACTAGCAGCAGCGCTAATTACCTCGTCTTCTCGCAGGCTTCCGAAGTGTGGCGCACATAATTCATTTTAACCCCGCCGAGCGATATTTGCTAGTTTTATGGTCAACTTGAATGCTTTGGAGCTATGATATAACCGATTATCCTCATAGAAATAAAACTTACCTCTCTGAAGTTTGAGAAAAATCTGAGACCTGATATCCACTGTCCAGATATGAAGGCAGTACTCCTTGCGCAGTATCTATGTGATAGATGCACAGAGACTTCAGCAAAGCTCCTTCACCGGCGCTGTGAAGCGCAGGCCAAAGCTGTAGCCATATGCCAAGGCGCTGAACATCTCTGTCTGGCTTCCTCCCAGAACAACAAACTGAAGCCCTGTCAAGAAGAATGCCGACCCCTTAGGAGAATAAGTTCAATCCAGACAACAAGTGGTATAACTCGCTTGACGACGGCGAGGAGGTTCAGCTTGGAGAATTCAAGCCGTAGAGGCTTGATGGGGAGTTCAGGGTGAGTTGCTCTGTCTAGTACCCCAGAAGACGGTTTCGTTTGCTGTGAAATAGAGAGCGTCAGAGAATAAGCATTAAAAAGAGAGAAGAAGCTATTTGAATGCCGTTTTCGCCCAGCGCCGTATCAGCGGCGCTGTTCGGAAGGACTGTCGTCCAGCACGTGCCAAGGGAAATGGATGGAACGACGACGTCCTAAGCACGTCGAGGAGGAGCTCAACCCGCTATAGTTTCCCTCATCCATTCCACGTACGTCCAGGATGGGATGGCGCTGAACCTGCGTTGAAGCACTTGTCAAGGACCCTTCTCACGTGCGCGTATCGGCTCGGAGCAACGCGGCCGCTGATGTCACCAATCGGCACTTGTTCTTTCCTCTTTACCTCGACCTTTCTTGGTGCATGTACGCGACTCTCAGGCGCCATGCACAGGCCATAGGCAGCTCTGTTATTACCAATAGCTCAGCGGGACGTGCATCGCTGAAGCCGTCTCCCTATGGTCAGCCATTACATCCTTCCCATCCACATTTAGGTGAGAGAGAGCAGAATCTTATTAGAATGTTACTAAGAATATAGTAAAGTCCGACCGAACGAACTCAATGCAGGAATACCTTATGAAGAATACGAGAATCGGAGACTGGCGTTGATGGAAAGCCTGCCAGAGAGCAGTTTGGTGGTGCTTACTGCCGCGCCTACGACCTACATGAGCGGAGGTAAGCCAAACGCGTTATTCCACTCAAATATCTCTCATTTCGGTGCAGAAATATTGTAAGTATAATTCTGACATTTATTGGACGTTCATGACGTTTGTAAGCTACAAATTTCGTCAGGATTCAGATTTCTGGTATCTGACTGGTTGCGAGGAACCCGACTCTGCTGTCGTTCTTGGTCGGTGGTCCTTCCTTTTGATATTGTCGTGCGTTAAACTCTCCCAGAAAAGAACTCGTCACGACGTGGATACTCTATGACTTTGTTTGTCAATGAGAAAGATCCAGCTGAAGAAAAGTGGTCTGGTCCTAGAACAGGCGTTCGAGCTGCCGGTGAAATCTTTCGCGCAGACAATGCCCATCCTATCAAGGAGTTTCCTTCTATTTTAGGCTCCAAAGCCTCATCCTACTCTCACATATTCGCAGACTTGCCTCCTCAAAAGGACACCGACGGATTCAAGAAACTTCTCAAGAAGCTTTCCAATCCATTAACGAGACGGTCCTATGATCATGAAGCGACAATGTCGCTCATTTCGAGCTCGCGGCGGAGACCCTTGCGACCGAAAATCGCACCCTTAAGAGCAATCAAGAGCGAGGTCGAGTTACGCGTCATGCGTGCTGCTGCAGATATTAGTGGACGCGCACATGCCAAGGTGTGTATGCTCACCCCCGATTCTATGTTATAACCCCATTTTGCAGACTATGCGATTTACACATCCGGGCATGAACGAGTCGGCAATCGCAGCTCATTTCGAGTATATATGCGCTCTAGACGGCGCGCAGCGGCCAGCCTATGTGCCCGTCGTTGCTTCCGGGTTCGTCTTTGTTCAGGGTTAGGTTCCTTATACTGATGCTTTGCAGTGCCAACGCACTCATGATACATTATACATATAATAATATGATTATTGACAACGGAGATCTCTTGCTTATCGATGCAGGCTGCGAGTACAAGTAAGCCTTGTCTTCCTTCATGATTACAGAGCTGCTTATTCGAATGCAGCGGATATGCGTCAGATATCAGTGAGAAGGCTCAAGTCGAGTTGGAAGCATTTAGCTAACGAGAACCTACCAGCACGGACCTATCCCGCCAACGGCACATTCACTTCTGCCCAACGTGATCTATACTCGGCTGTCCTTGCCGCGCAAAAGGCTCTGGTAGCCATGTGTCATGAAGGCGAGGCTGGCACTATGCTATCACTACATTCGGCCTCGTGCCGTTTATTGAGAAGCGAGTTGGCTCAGATTGGTCTCAACGTCAGTACAGAGACACTCTCGAAGGAGCTTTACCCGCATTCACTTAGCCATCCTATCGGAATCGGTAAGGAACCATTCGAGCTGCAAGGTCGTTTATTGACGTTGTCCTCAGACCTACATGAATCGTTTACGATCAATCGGAACACCAAGTATGTTGTTCTGTCGCTTCCCTATTCTGTTGTTTGAATTGCTTTGTGCATAGATTGCAGCAAGGTATGGTTATCACCATCGAGCCTGGTATTTACGTCCCTCCGTCGTCCCAATTCCCCCAGCATTTCCACAATATGGGGATACGCATTGAGGTCAGTCGCCCGAATTCTCGTCGATTTGACGAGTTGTTAACACACTCCCTTTATTAGGACGAGGTAGTGATTGGAAAGACGGGTCCGACTGTTTTGTCCGTGGCCGCGCCCAAGGAGGTACGTGTCCTTGTTTTCGGTGAACGAAATGTCGCTCATTTACTGTTAACAGATTGCAGATGTTGAAGGAGCCTGTCAAGGCTTATTGGGACTTGAGCCATACTAATCGGTCGCATTTGTTGGTAATATAGCCTTAACGTGACTCGCGTCGCGTTGACCAACAGGATTTGCGTTCAAAACTCGAAGTGCTGGGCGCGCCATGCGCCGGGAAGCTTGAACATATCAACTCTAGGAAGGTTCAGGGCATTAGCAGTCGAAACGGCGAAATTCAATTCCTCTGAGGAAATCTTACAGGAAGCATCAGTTTCTTGACCTTCTGTTCGGCAAAGCCATACTCCAATTCCCGCCTACTCGTGCATTTACTCGGCCACCCGATTCTGCTCGTAGTTCGGGCCGGCATCCGGTCGTGAGACTGCCAAAGCAGTCTGATGATCTCTGTCCGGCTTAGCACTAACTATCATGCTGCAGGATACTGATGATCCAATACCCGCGATCCAGTGGAAAGACTTCGTTCCCTCTCTGTACAAGACGAGAAAGCCGCCGCAGCCACTGGGGACTGTCTTGATATCTGACCTCGAGGGGAAAGCTAAAGAGAAACTAAAGGACTATCCCGGTTTCGTATTCGGCCTATTCTGTGCACTCTGGTCCGTGCTGACGACTTGGCACAACAGACTGTTTCGAATATGCCCGAGGGAATGCTGGATCTGAGTCTACATTCGAAGCGAACATCAAGGCGTTTCAACGGTACCGGATTATACCGCGTATGATGGTCGACACCACGCAGCACAATCTTGAGGTTGGCGGTTCTCATCTAATCATGAGAATCAAAGATTGATTACCGCGTGACAGGCGACTATACTTGGAGTTCGGTATCCGACGCCGCTTGTCATAGGTCCCATTGGGACCCAGGCGCTGTTTACGGAGGAAGGTGAGCTCGCGCCGGCAAGAGCGGGTAAGGCGCTTGGGGTGCCATTTGTGCTCAGCAGTGTGGCTTCGAGGAGTATCGAAGATGTTGCTGAAGCGAATGGGAAGGGACATAGGTTCTTTCAGCTTTATTGGCATGTTATTGAGCTCTCTACAAAGTTTTCTTGCTCATTGCGTCCTAGGCCCAAATCAGACGATATCACTTTGTCCTTGCTCAAGAGAGCGAAAGATAATGGCTACAGCGCGCTTGTGGTCACTCTGGATAACTTTTCGATTGGATGGCGTACGCATGATATTAACGCAAGTATGTCGTTGTCTCTGTCAACACATATCCTCCGCTTACGACGACGGTGATCATAGCGTTCGCACCTCCTCTCCATGGCTACGGTAACGAAGTCGGACGCTCCGATCCTGTGTTCATGGCAAAGCTCGGACTAGAACCGGTGACGAACCATCGTCCGTCTTTTCCGTATGACTACAAAAAACTAGACGTGCTGCTACAGCAGGGCGACGCCCACCAACTCCAAGAGGCGAAGGTTGGTATGGGCTGGGTGGCGGAGGTGTGCTCGGGGCACTACCGGTCCTGGGACGCGCTGAGGTTTTTGAGAGACAATTGGAAGGGTCCAATTGTTTTGAAGGGCATTCTGAAAGCTAGTGTAAGTTTTCATATCACTGTCCGTGTTAGAGGGTTGATGACGTGTATAGGATGCGGAGAAGGCGCTGGAATATGGGATTGATGGGATTGTCGTGTCTAATCACGGTGCGCGTCTCCAAACGCGTTAAGATATGTGCTAACTGACAGTGAGCAGGAGGACGTCAAGTCGACGGTGCGATCCCGTCGCTGTACGCTCTCGTCGACATCATGCAGTCCCCGAAAGTCGTCGCGGCACAGAAAGCCGGGACATTGACCATCCTACTCGATTCGGGTGTACGAACGGGGAGTGACATTATCAAAGCGCTCGCCCTTGGGGCGCAGGGTGTTTTCTGTTAGTCGTTACAATCTTCTCACATTCCTCTAGCATTGACATCGTTACTGATACGCGCAGTGGGACGCGCGTACCTCTGGGGTTCTGTCATTGCGGGACAGGAGGGAGTAGAGCAGGTGCTGAGACAGACGATGGCAGAACTGGATGTGACGTTGGGGTTGATAGGGTATCAGAGCTTGGACGATGTTCGGGCGATGGGTGGGGAGGTGGTGAAGAAGATTGACTTTTGAGGAGTAGTTCCATAGAGGTCGTGCATATGCTCAAATTTCCAAGTCAATCTTGGCCACATTACGGCTCTAGGTCTAAAAACAATGCACAAAATTATCCGATATGGTGTAACGGCTAACATTGCCGCCTTTCACGCGGCAGCTCGGGGTTCGATTCCCCGTATCGGAAGGCGTGTGGACAATTTTTCTTGATCCTACTTATGGTGGCGCAGTAAACCTTCTTGGTAGGGTCTAGGGTGGCGAAGTAAACCCCCCAGCAGGTAACTTACTGGTAAGTTACTAGGGGGGCTCCGGGGCCTTAGGTATCAATACGGTAAGTTACCGTTACTTACCGGCACGTGACTTTTCACGTGAGAAGCGTGGCGCAATTTCTCGTGGGGGCTTCGGAGCCTTGATTTTTTGCTATTTAGAGTGAATTTTGGCTTCAAGCTGTACATAGTTCAATTGTATTCACCCTTTACACTATCTGTGACCTACGGGACCCTCTCATCTCCACCTACAACCTTCTCCCCATCTGCCCAATCACATGACATGTCACGTGTTTGGTAAGTTACCTCCCTCCCCGACCTTGAGGTAAGTTACCAGTAACTAACTGGTAACTAACGGCAGTAAACCCTACCGGTATCAAAACCTAGGGTTTACTTCGCCACCCTAGTAGGGTCGTGGAAAAAACCTCCGGGGGTGGTAAAAAACGGTATTTTACCAACCCCTCCTAGGAGGCCTGGTATTTTACCGTTTTTTACTGTATTTTACCTATCACATGACAAAATCATGTGTCCAACACCACAATTCTTCCCTCAGCTTTCCCATTGTGGGCCTGCATGCCCAAGGAATCTTGTAAAGCCTTGTATATACCATATAGATCATGAACTACTGATCCTTGATAATAATTGATATCTAATATCACAGAACAGAGCTAAAACTAGAGCTAAATTGGTATTTCAAGTCTTGACAGACTGCAAAACTTCTATTGATCATCTGTCTAGAGTAATATGTAGGTATGGATACTCAAGGGCTCTAACAGAACAAGTACCAGAAGGACATGAAAGAGCAAGGAGCTTGGAGGTGACAATGTCACGTGCCAAAGTCATGTGCTGGTAAATTACCTACCCTCCCAACCCCCTTGGTTTTTTACCAGTAAATAACCGGTAAATTACCTGCTTGAAACCGAGATGTTTGGTGGTAATACTGGGTAATAATTCCACTTTTTTCCAAGCCTGAAAAACTGCTTTTTCAACCCACTTTTTGAAGTGAGCCAGCACTTTTAACAAGTAAGAGTGTGCCTTGACAAGTGGAAAGCTGCTTTTCTGGAAGTGAATCCTTAATCTCAGAAAGTGAGTATCTACTTGGGTAAAGTAAATTTTGGTTTCCCAAAGTGAGCAGTCACTTTCATGAAGTAGAACATCACTTTGGATTTTGATCGGAAGGGCAGCGGGGACAGGGCGGGAAAGGAGCGGCAGAGGGGCAGCGAGGCTGAGATGACATCACAAGGAGTATTCGGTTCCGCGGACCACCGCCACCTCAGTGACAGGGCAGCAACATCAGCAATTTCATGAGTCCTTTCTCCAGAGGGAAGCCAATACAACTCAGTCTTCGGTACCAATGACACAAACCGCAGACAAAGAAATGACGCATTTGGTAAGGTGGCGGCCAACGCGCGCGCACGACGTACACGGATTTATCAAGATATAAGCATAGAGGACCCCCATAAAAGAAACACTGGCTCCGAACAGCCTGGTCGACAGCGGTTTGCCTATGAAAACAGATCATATCAGTTGAAACGCGCAGATACGATCCGGAAGCCCATGTCCTCACCATCGTTCCACATCTTTCATGTCATCGCGGTCATGTCCTGCACTGAGCAGGATACCCTTGATGCTCGTGAATGAGCTTACCCCACCAGATGCTGAATACGTCGCCGGTTGTCCTTATTGTCAAACCCCGGCAGTCGATGTCCTATGGACGCAGTCGCCAACGAATCTTTAAAACATCAATGGAGCGACCTCCAACGCACGAACCTCTCGGGGACGGATAGGCAAGATAAGGCCAGCAACAAGGTCAGCATTGGGGATACATCGTCGAGTTTGTAACCGTCGATGAATGGGAGATCTCGCATGTTGGCATCCATGAGCCTGATGTTGCGCCCCATGTCGCGCCGATGATGATGGCTGAGGAAGGACATTGAATAAAGACAAGCGTCGACGTGTGACAGAAGGACGCACTCGGCATCTAGGAAACAGTGCTATGTCTTGAGGTCGAGCCAGAGGAGGTAAGGTTAGTATTCGTGATAGCGTGAAACTCGATGAGACTCGCCGAACAGCAGTAAGAACAGCACTGGCATTCATACTCGAGGGATCACGCCTTTAGTCGTCGATCCATGGGTCGGTATAATCATCTGAGATCATGATCCTGCCAACCCCATCCGCCAGATGAATCAACGCAACGTTGATAGGACTCGGAGCTGCCCACAAGGGGCCATGAACATGGACAATCCCTTAAAAGAAAGACTTAGTCAAACTCGGTTTAAAATCGGGTACGAAATACACACCAATTCTGCACGGTGAAAGGCAATGCCTGAGAGACCGCCTAAATCAAGAGGATCAGCAGAACACACTCAAAGTTCAACGCGATTTACCCTAGTATGCTTTCCGCGAAACGTCCGCCGCTACTTGTTCACGCCTCTGTCGCCGTCTCGAGGAAATATCCTTGAAAGGAGTAGCGGCAGAGCTCGTCATCGAGAAAACGGATATAACTAGAAATGTATAGGCAATTGCAATAGAATCATGCCTCTATTGTCGGCATACAGTGGTCCGTGCGAGAATGTTGACGAACGCGTTTGGATTCGATATGGACAGGGCGCGAGCGGCATGCGACAATGAGCTAGGATAAGACGTCGACTGCATCATTACGGGGAAGAGTTCTGCGAGGTCGGCCGCTGGTGAAGTATGCCCTCCCGCAGAGTTGAAGACCGTATCGCCGCCTTCTATCAAGGACTCGTTACGGCTGCTGGGCTTGAGGCTCTGTATATCGTCTTGTCTTGAGACCACCACAGGTAAGTCACCGCACAACCGGGTTTAGGGTGTGACAGATCATATACACAGAACATACATATAGAGTCAAGAGTTCAAGAGTTGTCTTTGTGTTCGGCGCGTTGCGATCCCGATGGAGGTGTGGTTGCCGCGCACGTCTGCAGGCTATGCGCTTGGCCGTTGCCACGACAAAAGACGATGATGTCCGTTAGGTTGAAGAACATAGAAGACATGTGTCACTAGAGACGAGAACAACTCGACGCATTAGTCGCGGCGCAGCGCCGACCCGTGAAATCATGGTATTCGGAATATTATGCTTTGGGTGACAGCGTCGGCGTGATGGCACGTTGACGACGTCCCATCAGTCCGCTCGAAAGCATTGCGTCGTTGTATCCAACGGGTTCGTGCCCGTGTAGCCACCATAGCTGGTGTGGTCCTATGATGGGCTGTCGGAAGGGCTAGAAAATTCTTGAGAGACGTCGGGTTTGTTGCTTCAGAAAGACTGTTGAAATCCAGCAAGGTTTTGGAACCCGTAAAGGAATGGTTGAAGACTGTCTAGACATACATTGACGGAGACAAGTAAGTGGTGCCTTGACCTGAGTTGCCTCTTTAGGAACCATGGCCGCTCGCAGATCGCCGAGCGCTCGTGTCTGAATTCGGGCATATGCACGCGCGGCGGGATGGTCTTGTGCGTGCCCAAGAAGTGCGGTCCCACTTTCAAAAGTGGTGTGGCACTTCGACAAAGGAGTTACTTACTTTTGAAAAGTGGCAACTCACTTTGAAAAGTGAATGCTCACTTTTCAAACTCGGATGATCATTTTGGAAAGTGCAACGTCAAAATCCGAAGTGCACTGTCACTTTGAGGCGAGATCATGCGAAATGGGTGCGAAAAAGGCAAAGTAAGTCAAAAAACAATTTTTACACAGTATTACGCCCATAGAGATGTACCAAAACCTCGGTTTATTCCACAGCCCTACTTCTTGGGCTAAGGGCTAAGGCGCTAAGCCTTGACAATCAACAAGGGTGCACGTGAAGTAATGTGGCATATTTTTCTTCTCGGGCCCTCAAAAATCTCCCCAGTGTCCGTCAAATAGTCTATCACACGCTGTGCCATACTTACATCTCACCAGGGATGTTAATCACTGTAATTAACTGGTTCAATATCGAATTATTCGAGCTATAGCATCCTGAGCCAACCTTTACAATTGAATCTCAAGAACGGGTGACTTCTGAGTCCCTGCGTGACCTCCTTGAAGGCAAAATGAATACAGGAAGTCTTCTTCAACGACTCGAATCACGTTTACTATTACGACTCTTCACTTCCACAGCCACAGCCACCACAAACTTAGTATAGCTTAGTCACAGACAGAATCCTCGCCCTCAGAAACACATTTTCAACTCTGGCGGTATCTCTTCTGTCTCGTGCTTGGCCCATGGCGAGTCTAAAAAGTCCCGCAACGTCCCGATCTTGGTCTTTGCATACATGACCTCCACCTCATCGTTGACGGCCCCCAGCGTATCCGCAGCCGACAGATTACCCTTCTTCTCCAGTCGAATGAGCTCTTGCTGGAGCTCGTACAGCCGCTGATGAATCTGCATCTGCCGATCCGTGAATGGCGAGACATTGAGGCTCGTGATCGTAGACGGCGCGATGATTGATCTGCGTATGGGGTCGGCCAGGTGGGTATCGTAGATGGAAGGGTATGTGGGCGGCGGTGGACTCGGTCGTTTGAGGTATCCGTAAGGATCCGCTGAAATGATGGATGGCGTGTGGACGGTCATGGGCGGCGAGCCCACGTACTTTTCCGCCATGTACTGCCTGAAGGAGGACGGCGAGTACGAGTCTCGCACCATGCGCTGAGGGCGGAAGGCGCGTCGACGCCGGCGGCGGATGAAGATGTAGCCAAGGACGCCAACAATCGCAAGGAAGGTTAAAACGCCAAAGACGATTCCGACTATCGTTCCGACATTATGTCTGCTCGGCTGTGTCAGACAGCACATTACTAACAAGCGACGGAAAACATACCCAGAAGTTGCAGCCGAAGTGGTGACAGAGTGGTCCTTCTGGCTTTGCTTAGGATCGTCACCGTCATCGTCGCCACCTTTACAACAACCGCCGCCGCCTTGACCACCGCCACCACCACCACTATCGCGACCGCAGTGACAACCACCGTGATTATTATTTCCAAAGAAGCTCGCATTCTTTGCGACTTGGATCTCGTTGCTTCTCGCAAGCGCATTCTCCAGTTTGGGATTGCTAAAGCGTTCGTCAACAATCACGCCACGCTGACAGAATTAAAGAATATCTACTCGGTATCGTCGACTGCCACAACTACGTACCGCCTACGAGAATGGTCAATGATCAGGCGAGGAAGCTAACATAGTGACTTACATGGCGGAAAAGAACGCTATGGATTTCGAGGTATTTGCATTGAAAGGATCCACTAGGAAGACGGGTTGGGCAAACGCCGAATTATCTAGCTTGTACTTCTTGAGAAACAATTGTTCGTGATCGCCAGGCTCGTAAATAAGCGTAACATTCGTGTCGGCCCCCTGCGTTGTCGTATTGGGCACAACAATCTGCAAACAGGCCGACCATGGTATCCAGACCCTGTCAGCCGAGCTCACATGAGAGCCCGTACGTTGTAATCCAGTGGCCGACGTACAAAAGTGCGAATAAGCCACCCAGAACAATCATAGCCAGCCTGAGGACTCAGGAAACGAAAAATGGAAAGACCGTGAAGGAGAGAAGCGAGAAGGGAGGGGAGAAGAGATATCGCGTCGTCTCCCGTTTAGTCTTTACATCTGCCATTGACACTGAATTGAAGGTAGAGGTAAGATGCAACTATCAGTGAAACACCGGCAACTGACAGCTCACATCATAAACGCCGGTAAAATGGTGGGATGGAGATTTCACCTCACCTCCCAAGCTGATGTATACGTGGATGCAGTGTTCCAGAAGTGCGGTAGTGATCGCGTGTCCTGTTAAATCGCCCTTCTTCTCACAGATGCGTCTTGAAACTATACCACTTCTTGTTGGCGGATGACGGCGAATCAAGGAGATCAACGGATGAACCCAAGAGATTACAGCAATTGTGGCCTCCTGGTCTCACACGGAGACAACGGGAAACCAACAGATGCATAGCCACGTCGCTGATATCTTGGTGCAGTAGTAACAGCTCCGAGGTCAGCTGTCGAGATGTTGCAACGTATTCTCCTTCAAGATACGGTCCCATCTGCAAAGGTGGGGGCACGAAGAATGATATGATGATCGTTGGAAGAAAAGTCATTTGGCTGACTAAGCCTTTTCAGATTTGAAGGAGACCACTCAGCCAAGGTGAGGTTGCTCCAACAAGATTTAAGTACTTCAACTCAGCGTCAACTTGAACTAGCTATATTCTTCATGAATTATCTACATTTTTTAAAGGTCCGACCTCGTAAGCAGCCTCTAAACCCTCTCCTGAGATGCAGTTGCATATTTCGGAGGCAACGTGGTATGGTTCGAATAAAGGGAGGGCGCGCGTTCCCTCGCTATCATTTGGGCGACCTGAGGCTCCGACTCTGTTCGTGAGGGATGAGCAACCCCTCCACGACTCCATACGCTCGCGTATTCCGGGGGGAAAGTGTTGCTTGAGTACAGTGAGCCCGAAAGACAGCGATCCCTCGTGATCTCAATAACTTGCACTGAATTTCCCTGGAGATTGAACAGTCGTTGTATCGTTTGAGGCATCGTGGAACCACTTACCGGACTCGGTGGCACATCGTGACTCATCTGCGACGTAGACAACTCAGGCTGTAAAATCGGAATATGTCCAGAAGAATGAATAAGCTGTTCATCCAGGTTGGGAGGAACTGCTTGACAAGCTACGCGAGTAGCATGCTGGCGGCGGCGGCGAACGAATATATAGATGAGCACACCTGCGAGGGACACCGTGGCTAGACCCAAAATGAGCCCAACTATGAGCGTGTCATTTCTTTTCAAGATATCAGACATCACATCACTAGTGCATAGATGAAAGCATACCCAGAAGTGGTCCCAGACGTGGCTTTAGAGCTAGAAGAAATTATGTCGCCACCATCACTAGTACCGCCCCCGCCATCGCTCGTACCACCACCGCCCCCGCCAGAGAAGCTAGCGTTCTTTGCGACTAGGATCTCGTTGCTTCTCGCAAGAGTAAACTCCAGTGTTGGATTGCTAAAATGTTCATCAAAAATCATGCCACTCTGACAGAATTGAAGAATATCTACATGGTATCGTTGACCGCCACAACTATGTACCGCCTAGGAGAATGGTCAATGATCACACGAGGAAGCTAGTATAATGACTGACATGACGGAAAGGAAAGCTATGGATTTCGAGGTATTTGCATGGAAAGAATCCACTGGGAAGACGGATTGGACAAACATCGCGTTATCCAGCTTGTACTTCTTGAGAAACAATTGTACAGGATCGCCAGGCTCGTAAACGAGCGTAACATTCGTGTCGGCCCCTGCGTTGTCGTATTGGGCACAACAATCTGCAAACAAGCCGACCATGGTAGCCAGACCCTGTGAGTCGAGCTCTAATGAGAGGATGTACGTCGTAATGCAGTGGAAGACTTACAAAAGTGCGAATAAACCGCCCAGAACAATCATAGCCAGCCTGAGGATTCAGGAAACGAAAATGAAGAAGCGATAGTAGCGAAGGAAAGGGTGGACAGACGTGATCTGTTTCGTTCTTATTATTCACCTATGCCTGTGAAAGGCAACTCTCATCGTACAGGCTCCGGCAACTGACAGCAAACATCCTGAAGAGTTGGTGGCGTCTAGCACCATTGAAATAAGAAGCTTGCCGCACAGCGATGCAAACATTGGAAGTTACCACTTGCGCGCATGACAACATGTTGAGAGAGAACCACAGGACAACCTTGATCATCCTCCCGCGTTGATTCCCACTTTGGACACCGCTTTGACAAGGAGATCAGCTTCATCACAATGGCGGTCGTGGCAACTGCCTCGAGCTTCCATTTACATCAATTCGTGTGCAGCACCAACGATTCAAACATACCGTTACAACGAAGAGCAAAGCCGAGTCGCATCCCAAGCAAAGTGGTGCTCAAGCCAGGATGGTACGAGCAAGAACAACACGCCTCACGCGCATCATCGTTGAACTGCGATGTGATGGCTCCAGACTCTACGTTTGCTATCACATTCTTTCATGAATCTGTGATTTAATAAGTGTGACGAGCTGCAACAAAAGATCGAGAAGGTACTGGCGCAGAAGGCCCTAACCGTGTGCTTGATCCTGGAGGCTTGCGTGTTCGTAACGAGAGGATAGATCAGGGAAAGTAGTCTTTATTCAGTAAAAAACTGTCCTAACGGGTCCTTCGATGCAGACGTCGTCACAGAGTGCGTCTGGGCACGGCACGCACATCGAATTCGTCACGCTCACTAGTCTGTACAGAGACGTAATCAGGCGGGTAGGGGTCTGCCAAGCGAAATGGGTGGTGAACATCCATCGGCAACTGAACGACTTCGATAGCGGGTGTGGCATCACAGCGCGAATCATGATGGTTCAATTCAGTCCCGGGCGCGCGCGCCTGTCAAGAGATAAGCAGGATCGGCCAATATGATGGCCCGAGTGTGCGTTACCTGTGCGGATGGGCCATGAGAAGTATTAAAATGCGACG
>QLPD01005476.1:0-22389 GCA_003314085.1 Hymenopellis raphanipes | reverse complement strand
CTTTGACCCTCGCGCGACATACAGCAGCCCCTCCATCGTCGGTCTGCTCATGGCTGTGGGGAACGTGGGCACCGCGTTGGCGCCGTATACCCAATCCGACACGTTCCTGAGTCGCGACGCCGGGTTCACTTGGGAAGAAGTGCACAAGGACGCGCATCTGTGGGAATTTGGCGACTCGGGGAGTATACTGATTATGGCGAATGACGAGGAGCCGACGGACCATGTTTTGTTCTCGACTGATGAGGGGCTGAACTGGAGGGAGTATACATTCACCAAGGACAAGATGCGGGTGAACAGTATTGTTACTGTGCCGAGCGATACGAGTCGCAAGTTTATCTTGCTGGCGCAGTACCCGAGTACGACGACGAGCGTAGCTGTTCATATTGATTTCAGCGCGTTGACGCACACTAAATGTGAGTCGCCTATGTTGAAGAGAGTTTTTGTTGCTGATGTTGTGCAGGTCAACTGAGTGTTGAGGATCCTGGTAACGATGACTTTGAGCTGTGGAGTCCGAGCGAGGAGCGGTCAGAGCAGTGTCTCTTTGGTCGACAGGTGGGATGCTTTTTTGCGGTGGTTCAAGTGCTAATGCATTTGTAGACTCTCTATCACCGTCGTGTGCGCAACACAAATTGCGTTGTTGGGAACCAGCCCAAGGCTGCAAGTCGTGTCCAGAAGAACTGTATTTGCACCAAAGTCGACTTCGAATGGTGCGTGAAGTCATCTCTCTGTGCTCCATGACTCATGAGAATGTCAAGTGAATTCAACTATGCCAAGAACGAGGCGGACGAGTGTGTGCTTGTACCTGGGACGACGCCATTACCCGACGACGACCAGTCGTGCGACGATGAAGGGTACTGGTATGAGCGGACTGCGTATCGCAAGATCCCGTACTCGACGTGTGAGGGCGGCGAGCGGCCTGATCGCGGGATGCGCCATGAGTGTCCGGGTTTCAAAGCGCATGGGGCGTTCTTCTGGTGGTTCGTGATCATAATTCCGTCAATGATCGCGGGTCTGGTTGGGCATTGGTATTACAAGAAGAGCGGGCTCGCGAGAGGGTATGTGGCCATTCCCCCATCTCTTCTTTCTTCACTCCTGATGTTGTGTCCATCCTTAGGCAAATACGGTTACCGGGAGACGGAGGCGGGCCCATGTATAGGGGAAATATGGATCGAGGGTCTGGGGTTCTGGATACGCTGGCGTCGGTGCCGTGGTTTATTGTTGGTGTGGCGGGCATCGCGTGGGAGTGGACGGTTTCGCGGGTGGGGGCTGGGTTCCGGTCGAGGAGGGGGTATAGGAATATACCGATTGATGAGGATGCGCAGATTTTGCGGTTTGAGGATGAGAGGGATTGAGTTGAAAGAGGTGGGGTGGGGGTTTGTGTGATTAGGTGTTAGTACAATACTTTAATTTATGGGGGTGGAGTACGAGATTGTATAATTACTTTTGAGTATAGAATGAATGGACTGCGAATGGAGGGCGGTGGTGAGTTAGGTACATTTATAGTTACTAGACGAGTAACATTAGTTGCCGATGAGTCGATATGAAGAAGCTTCGATTAAAACTATGCTATGTTTTCTACTTCGCGTCTTCGTGGAGCTGTAGTACTTTGTTGAGAACACCGGTTATGACTGTTGAGGTAGTATGAAATATACCACGTTCAATTTCATCGCAGAGTATTTATAACAAGAGGTCCCGATGACTTTGATACGCCGAAGGGGGTTATCGAGCGAGAAGCCATTACGTGACGTCTTTGCATTTCGAGATCGGTGGCGCACTATCTTACCCGTGTCGAGTGGCTCAGCAATCTCGAAAGGTGTCAGAGACACTTGCCAAAGAAAAACAGATTTCAAGTAGTTAGATACTGAATACAGCCAGATCAGGTTGTAACAAGAAATAATGCCATTTACGACGTTTCTTGGCGTGTAGAGCGTCCTTTTGATTGTATAGAAATTCATTTCTATCCACCGTTCCATAGCTGTCGGCCCTAGTGGTAGAGTAGTATATCATGCGCTATATCATAAGTAGAGCAATCATCGGTTTGGAATGCACTGTCTTCTGTGCACCTCGCCCGTTCATCATTCGAGAACGGCGAAGGAACGTAGTAACGGCGGGAAGACATAAAAAAAATTGACATATAAAACATCGAATCGTACGTGCGCGTATAGGATGGATACAAGAGCATGTTGAAGAAATACATATGACAGAAAAAATGTCTAGGGGAGACTGCTCGAGCCTAAGCTCGGCCGCGTCTCTTCCTCTTTCCGGCGACGACCGTCCGATTTTGGCTTTCTTCCGTTGGTGACGGTGGCGCATCTTCATCCTCGTCCTCTTCTCCGAAGAGAGGCGGTACATATGCTTCATTGTCCGTTTCCGCCCGAGGCCTTTTGTTCAGACCACTCCCCGCTGAATACTTCGTGTGCTGCTGAGCCCCGCGCTTTGCATCCTGGTCAGTGTGCCAGATCGGCAGCGCTTTGTCGGGTTTCCCTTTCATCTGTTCGTGTGCATCCATGAAGTAAAAGTGGATGGCTCGATAATACTTGTGCAGGAAAACCTTGCGGTCCCAGTGCGTCGCCTGCAGGGACTCCAGAAGAAGTGGTTGCGACGATTCCACCGCATTATAACAGGTGGCCAGACATTGAAATGATTGCAAGGCTTTGGGTATCTTGGAGTCTACCCCATACACTTCCATAAGAGCGCCAAGGACGTCATCATACGAAGACTCTTTGCGGGTCGCGCAAGCCTGCATGAAACGTAGGCGCTGAGGAGAGGCATTGAGGGAGCCATCAAACAGTCTCTGGTTGAGGGCTAAGATAGGGATACGGTGCCGTTCAATCTCTGTTGGCGTGAAGGATTCAGGGAGAGTTTCCAGTAGGAACCAGAGATAAATCCAGACGACGGACTCGAGGTCATGGAGAAAGTTGAACTTGAACCATGAAGCCTGCTTGGGAGGCGGCACCTCGTCGGGGAGCATAAGCATCCCGAAGACTGGATTAGGTTCAAATAAATGTTCCCCCAGCTGATATTCCACTGCCATGAATCCTGGAGTGCCCTACTAAGACCTTATTAGTCTAAGGCACTGGCATTTATGACAGGCGAACGCACGGAAAGCGGAGCAGGGTCCTGGCCTTGAGTAACGTACTGACGGGTATACTCAAGGTCGGAGATCTTTATTTGGCCGTCGTCGTAAATGAGGCAATTCCCCGGGCTGATAGCGCAATGAACAAACCCAGCCAAGTACATGCATTCGAGACCTAGAAACATAACTACTTAGACTGAGTTCAAAATAAAAACCACCTGGCTGAATCATTACCACGGACTATCTCAGCCAGTGCAAAGGCAAAATCGGCATAGCTTCGAAGTGTGTATAGATTTTTCCCTGCGTCCGTGAGGATGCTTCGACGGCCTATGGGTTTCTTGTATAAGTCACGATTAAATTATCATGCTTGTCGTCACATATAAATACTGACCTGATACGACTGGGGAGCTGTGTCTTCTACGAAATGGCAGACCTCCTCGACGATCCTTGATTCGGCGGAGTGGCGCGGGCAGGAATAACTAGAATGAAGTCGTCTTTCTGTCTTCGAGCCAAGAGAGTTATCCTCATGATGAATAATAGCCATTTTACTACAGTCAAGCAGGTCTGTTACCCATACCCGTGTGGTATGAGTAGAGATGCCGGGGACGAGCGAATGGGCGACCAATGGAAGAATGTAGAATAACGCGTCATTACGGGGAGCTGGCACAGAGCTCGTAGTTTCGGGAATCATTTCCAGTGGCATGGCGAGCGCTGCGAAGGGAGGGACCGTGACAATGGTGGTGTTTAACAAAGGAAGCGCCATCACATGATTTGATATACCGGACGGCATGCCGTCGAAGAGGCTCACAGAATGTGCAACGCTTTGAACTGGCCTTCTAGCCGATGACCTGCAAGGCAGACGGCCTACGCAGGACCGACAGTACCCCTTGACTGATGTAGATCGTGTTCACCTCGCGCATGACAAAAAAAGGTGAACAATCTGACCAGACGTCAGCGGGCCTGTTAGCCTAGTGAGACTTTCCGTACGACTACCTGTTGAATCTGTACATGTTGTCTGCTCATCATTCTAGAACGGCGAAGGAACAAAGTAGTGGCCGACAGGAAGTATTTCAAGGCATCGAGCATCACAGAAAAAGAAATTTGATAAATAAAACGTTGCATCGTACGTGCGCATATAGAATGAATACAAGAGCATGTTAAAGAAATACGTATCAGAAAAATGCCTCGGCGTTGAAACTGTCGAAGCCTAAGCCCGGCCGCGTCTCTTCCTCTTCCCTGCGGCAACCTTCCGATTCTGGCTCTCTTCGGTCGGTGACGGTGGCGCATCTTCATCTTCATCCTCATCTTCGTCCTCTTCTTCGAAGAGGGGCGGTACATATGTCTCACTGTCCCGGTTTGTACCCGTTCGAGCCCTTTTGTTCGGACCAGTCCCCGAACGACGCTTCGAGAGACCCGCGGCCTGCTGAGCCCTGTGCTTCGCCTCTTCGTCAGTGTACCAGATCGGTAGCGCTTTATCAGTCTTATCCTTCATCTGCTCGTGCGCGTCCATGAAGAAAGAGTGAATCCCCTGATAATACTCGTGCAGGAAAACCTTGCGGTCCCAGTGCGTCGCCTGTGGGTTTTCTGGAAGAAGTGGTTCCGACGATTCCACTTCAAGATAATAGTCCGCCAAGGCCTCGAAGGATTCCACGGCTTTGGGCAACTTGGAGTCTACCCCGAACACTGCTGTAAGAACGCTGATAACTTCGTTGTAGCAAGACAACTCTTCGGTTGTGAAAGCCTGCATGAACAATAGACGGTGAATGGAACCACTGAGAGAGCCATCAAACAGCATATGGTGGAGGCGTAGGATAGGATCATGGTGACGTGCAATCTCCGCTGGACTGAAAGATTGGGGAAGAGTTTCTAGTAAGAACCAGAGGTAAATCCAGATGACGGATTCAAGGTCATGGAGAAAATTGAACCTGAACCACGGAGCCTTCTTGGCAGGCCGTGGTTGTCCGCGTTTGAATGTTGGAGTAGGTTTAAATAGATGCTTGTCTACCTGATACTCCACTGCCATGAATCCAGGAGTGCCCTAACGCCTAATTAGACAAAACATTAACATTTACGACAGGAAACGTACGGTGAGCGGGGCAGCGCCATGACCTTGAGCAGCATACGGGCGGGCATATTCAAGGTCAGATATTTTCGTCTGGCCCTTGTAAATGAGGCAATTCCCGGGACTGATATCGCGATGAACATATCCTGCTAAGCGCATGTATTCCAGGCCTGAGGGAAAACTGCGTCAGTTTCGTGGAAAAAAACAAAATGGTCGAACGTTACCGTAGACAAGCTGCGCCATTCCCTTCGTAAAGCCGGCGTAGGTTGAGACCTTGTAGAGCGTGTGGCACAACTCCGAAAAGATAATTCGTCGATGTATCCTTCTCTTGTGCGGATATGCGGCCCTGTCGGCCATCTTAAGCTTAGGAGTACAACCGTCGACCTCCCCACGTTGAGTGCCTTCGACAGTAGCCTTCATCGCAACCTTTTCCTCTGCTTCAGTATAGAAGCACTCGGTGTAACCCGCCGGCGGCTCCTGCGCCTCATCCGCCCGTCCATTTATCTTGACGACCGAGTCAGAAACGATGGTCATGAAGTAATTTTTCGCATCCTCCTCCAGCGAGGAACCTGGCTGTAGTGGAGGAGGACGCTCGCTCTCGGGAACACTGCCATCTTCGTCCAATTGCCGAAGGGCTGCGAAGATCGCGTCGTGGATGTCCGATTCCGGTTTGGCGTCAAAGTAAAGCCAAACGTCCTTCAAAACCATGATTTCGCCGATGGGTACGTCGCCTGGTCCAAGCTCTACGACTGCCCATACCCGCGTGGCGCGAGTGACAATGTCGAGGTTCATTTCGTGAATAAGTCCGGTGGTCTGGTACACTTTGCCGTCGACGGTGAAGCGATACTGAATTTCCTTTGGATTCTGGCTGACGAGGACGCGCTGAACGGTAGGGTCGTATCCAAGGTCTTCGAGGGAAGCGAAAGTCATGAAGATGACAAAACGAATGAAGAGTCTAGGATTCTGAGACGAACGGTAAGATAGTGGGGGATAACCGCGAGACAATCAACTCACGGAGTGATAATCGAATTCAGCAGATACAGCGATGTGCGATCTGGAAAAATACCAGAGCCGCATCATGCGGTCCTCGATGGTGAAGGCTATCACCGAGCGGCGGCGCGGATCAGCGTAGAATATGTGACCGACGGCCCCAAGAACTTTGCTCTCGTTCTAATAGGGAGGTTAAAACAAGTCGTGACGGTAAAAGAGAAATATTTACATCGATACGAAGGTCGGGCGTCAGGCGAGTCTTGAATTCTGCCGGGGCAGCAACCGCTGATGTCGGAACATGCTTGTCATTGATTCCCTTGCCATCCTCCTCGAGGAGGATAAACCGGGCATCTGTCCTCATAGATCCCCCGCGAACCTCTGAGTGCGTTGTATGGCCCGGTTTACAAATGAGACGAGTGGTTCGTTTCCGGAGCTTGGGGTGCTTCTTCGTCTTGTTCCAGTCCGAGCAGTGGCGATGAACTTCCTCTGCGATAACCTCCAGCCCCTTGAAAACGAGGTCTTCGGTAGCACATATAACGTTCGTTGCGACCCATCCAGCGCTGGTCCAATCCTTACCCTTAAGCTTTTTTTCAACGTGAGTGACCAGGGCGTCGGTGTCTCGCTGACGGAGGAGACTAGTGTAGTGGGAGAGAAAGATCTCGGCGGGGACTTGAACAGTATTCCCAGCACTAGACTCCTTCAAATGTAAACGCTGCTCGTCGAGGTCGAGCGCAGCAGCGCCTTGTTGGGTCATTCTAGGCGCTTTGCGCGGTGTCGAGAGTAATTTCCCGGGCGCGGTCTGATGCTGGGGTAAAGTCGCCATGATGAGAGAATAGTAGGGAAACAAAGGAACAAGAAACTCACGCTTTTATATCGCGACGACGCGAGTGTTTGTTCGCGTCTTGATTGTCATTGCCAAGTTCATATGATCGAACATGTCACAATGGAATGTCAGTCACAGTTACCCGATTTGGATCCCGCTTTCTTTCTTTGCCACTTTGGGTCAGTGGACGTGGACTAGAGATGTGGCCGCATTGTCACAGTAGCGTTCTACGAAGTCATGGACAATGGGAGCCGAAAATTGCCGATCCCTCAGATGATAAATCTCGCAGGCAATGACCATAGCCAAAGCAAATCCGTCGAACAATGAGGGCTCATGCTTATTCTCAATTTGCAGGTACAGCTGAAGGAATCGCAACAATGAATGACTGGTATGACATGTCAGGGCGTTTCACACTCTCCAGCCGCCATCCGCTCTCCTTAAGCAATCGCTCGAACTCGGGTAGTGTTCGTTCTTGACCATTGAACATGGACATCATCTAACACTGAAATCAACATCCCAAGTCGTGTCAGAAGGATAGTTCATGTACATTCACCGAGTAAGCGTGCCCTGTAAGATTCGCATGCCCGTGGTTCGCTAGAAGAACACCTTCGTCGGATTGAACGGCGTATGAAAGGACTGCTTCAATTATCACGAGTTTGGATCGTAGACCAGCTGCTTCCCGAAGGCGCTTAAGGATACGCACGCAGTGGGTGTCATTCCAGTCGTGCAGTATCGATCTCAGGAGATACACATCAGCACCTTGGACGCGCTGTACTTCGAAGAAGTCTTGCGCTAAAGGTGCGCCACAGTGTCATTACTAACTCGTCGAGATTTAAAACGCGCGCTGACCTTGAAACTCGACGCGACCGGTTCGAAGCGCTTCCGGGAATTCGTCTTTCCAGAACTAAACTGTTGATCAGGTATATGCGGATCCAGTATGAAGGCAGAGACTGACATTTTGTACATCACCTTGGAGGTTGGGTAAATCTTGGACTTTGATGCTAAGATCGGGACAAGTCCTTGCGATAGGCAAAGACGCTCTGCCAACTCCACCACCGATGTCGACGACAACAGCGTTACCAGATAGGGAATGCCAATCGAAACCTAGCATATAAGTAAGGATACAACGGAGTCCGCCACGACATATGAAAGGACATACCGGTCATGATAGGAGTACCCTGACTGCCCATGGCGATCCCGAATCTCTGCCTGATGTGGGCGTTTTCAGGCCGTCCTAAATACTCGAAGAATGTCAAATCCGTTTTGTTCACCATATTGAATAACGTTTTATTCAGGTCGTCGGAGAAGGCGAATGAAGGAGTGGACATGTACTGGGGCAAATATGCGCTGAATTTCGCTGTCTCGCACCTGTTGGAGTAGTCGCGTAGGTATAAGGGCGCCTATACTGAGATACGAAACACGTACATTCCTTGAACCATGACAGGCATGGGATTGCATGGGGCCGTATACTTGTCCTTCAAACTAGCAGTGAAAACACGTTCAATACGTTGCCGATCTAGATTTAACCTCAAAAATACTTACGGATCTAGCACTTCCGAGAGAGGTTTTCCCGAATCCATCAAAGAAGAGATACGATTATTGGCGAAAACATCTGGCGCCACCTCCTGGTAGATGTGCTCCGTTGCTAAAAGACGCAAAATATGTGCTGGCAGACTGTTCGACGTTGTCACTTATCGGTCCTGTGTCACAAAACGCACCCAGTTTCCTCGGAGAAGTTCCTGCATGGGAAGCAATATCCACGACATTCATTCCCTGTCAGCGCCATGAATAGACGGTAGTGACGAGGTGAAAGAACACTCACAGCATCTCCAACATCGCGAAGTATCTCGGTTACGCTCAATGCTTCTGCCGTGAAGAGTGCAGCGGATACGTAGAACTGAGACATTTGTCAAGACGGCTATTTCATGATTTTCAGTACCAAGACAACGTACCTGCATTATAGCCGCCATCATAGACGTTTGCGCCGGCTGTACTAGCGCCGTCAGATGACTAGCAGCAGCGACGATAGTGCAGATAGCCTGAGCTACTTCAGGCACGCCTTTCGTCGCCTCCAGATCCTGAGTGCCTTCAAACGCGCCATCTAGACCTGGAAATCGCAGGTTTTTGCGCGCACAAGTGTCCTCGATATCTCTCACCCCAGATGAGATGATATCAGCGAGGGAGCGCAAGAGGGGAAGAGAGGAAGTCATTGTGGGGAAGAATGGGAACCATCTTGTCGAAGACGAGCATGTAGCCTTATATCCTTATCAAACCTGGCATAAGACTAGAAGCCTGGTCAGGATGGGGCTACGGATAATTGTCAGTTGTTGTCCAGTTGATCGGAAACTGGGTACACCAGGGATATATACTGACAACTTTTGGTTCCACTTTGGTTCGTTTTTAGAACAGCGAAGACTTGAATGGGCAATTCCGTGTCCCAGTGTACAAGAAAGACTGGTCGAGCGTTACTATGAATCTGATTTTTACCGAGTTTGTTGCCGTTCACCCTGTAGAATGGCGTAAAGAACATCAAAACGTGAATAACGCTGAATTGAAGAGCGCGATAATCGGGACGGTTTGGTGCGCTCATCGGACCCGGCCAGCGCACTAGGAGTTCGTCGATTTGACGGAGTAGGGGACCGCATCCAAGTTCGTTCGAGGCTATGGCGAAGAGGCTACAGTCTATTGAGGCTTGTCACTGACTATTGAGAAAGGCAAGTCACTGGAGGAGGTGTTTACACTTGCTATGATCGCAGGCTGTCGTTTTGTGGCTGACCGGCAGGACACACGGTAAGGCAGAAAAGCATTCCTTGACGTTCTGATGATAATAAAACAGCGCTGAATGCACGATAAGTCTCCGAGTAGTCCGCTTAATCTTCCAGTACTCCCAGATGAGAAGACGTCGAAGAACGAGGCCGTGGGAACTTTGCAATCTCACACTTCCACGTGCTCAGCCTTTGCAGTTTGTCAAGTTCGGTCATCGTAGCGTCTCGCCGCACTGAAATCGCAAATTTCTGACATACTCTCGTCGCCTGATCACTATGTTGATCTAAAGGACTCCCCCAGTCATTCGCCAGCTCCTAGTCGACTCGGGTTTAGCAGCCACGACCGTTCTTGTTACCAGTCTTTTCGTCTTCGAGTCTCGAGGAACCGACCTTGTCCTCGGCAGTAAAACTCCCACCTGTGTTCATAACGGACTACTGCTGACTCCTGTAACACGAAGTATGTTACTTCATTGCCTTGTCTCAAGCGATACTCTATACAAAACCTGCTATCCGCTGTCTTGTTCACTTGCACGAGTTGGCGACGCTCTCGGCTTTCGTACCATTTCCCGGCATAGGAGCGCCTGTGTGCCCGCGTACCACCTGTCCGGCGTTGCGATTCTTGTTGCCTGCTCAGGATGCCAAGTCGTACCGGCATCATGCAAGCTCTCAGTGGGCTCCTAAATTCTCGAAAACTGTGCTCAAGTCCGCCATCTCCGTTCCCTTTCCGAGGACGTTGGTCCTATTGGAACAGTGCCTCAATTGACGTAAATTGCCATGCGAGCTCTTTAGTTGACTCGGATTGAGACTGCAATGATACGAGGAGAATTACTCAGGTAGCTGATGCTTTGCGATTTTCTTTGAGCGTACTATTGCACGGGGAACGTCAAAGTCAGGCATACCCCAAACTTAGCTTTTCAATTCTGAGGCCACTTGCCCTAGCGGCAGGACGCCTCATACCACGCTCGCATGTCAGTTTTTGGGTTTATGCGGGCATGAAAGAAAGTCGGACTGGCTTGAGCCGTCCAATTTCTTTCGACGGAGTCACTTGTGCCCGACTTAGTGTTCGATTTCGAGGCCACTTGTCCTATAGGAACGGCGCCTCAATCTCGGCGAACAGGCGGTTTTGTTGTGCATACACTCGGAGTGCTGTCTTGGGGAAAACAAGTGACGGCTTGGTTTTGCAGTATGTCCGTCTTGTCTTAGTCCGTGGGCCTGGCTTGATTAAAGGTTTTACTGAAGAACCCTAGGCAGTTGGCTGATTACTGTATAAGATTACACTTGGGAGCATACTGCAGCTGGGTATCGCCCCTCCAAGCCGCACGCGTCGTTTATTCAGCGTTTCGCCAAGCCTCGTTCACTTGGCCCGTGAGGTAATAACCAAATATCATCTGAAGAAGGCTACATATCTGACTTGTACAGCTTCATTTCGAGTGTCACAATGTCTGTTCTAGTTACAACCAGGGTAACTCTGGCCGTCCCACAGGATAGACCTTCTCGAGGACAACCTTCCCCGCCTTGGAAAGAGTTTTGATGTAAACGTCTTACGTGAAGGGAAGGATGGTGCGTATGCCGGACCTCCCCAAAGCACTGCATGAAGATAGTGTGGATGAAGTTGCATCGTAGGGAGCTCTAGAGGTGGGTACGGAGTGAAAGACTGTGGTGTTGATCCAACAGCATATGGGACGCCGGCCGAGCGGTTGTTGTTCGAGTTCTGTAGATGCGGTTAATACACGACGGAAGTGATGGCGTATTACTTACAAGAACGAATGCACCTTGGTTCTTATAGTAGGGACTTGGATTGTGTGATGTGAAGTCATTCACGGGGTACATGCCAGAAGGAGGAGGAATGACAGGGTGCTGAGGATACTGAGCATGGTGCACCTGTGTAACAGGGAGGTTGGTGGATCAGGAGAGGAGAGACGCGCGAGGCGCGTCTCTCTGTTTGTGCGTGTTTGGCAGGAGCAGTAGGCATGTAGAGCACGGTTCCGTCTTGTATTCGTACCATCACTGTCGTATAGACACGCTTTGCCGCACACCTCACCGTTCCACCTGTAGTTCACCAGAGGTAAAAGCTGGAGGCTGAAAGGCAGAATGGCCCTGCGAAATTGGCGGATACTGTGGCGTCGCATACTTATCCATCTGGATAGTAATCATATGAAACATTTCCATACGGTCCCTTGATTCCCGCATGTCCTAGCATAGCCGTTGATTTTGGCCTGCCGAAGTCCTCTGCAACGCCCGCCACAGGAGACGCCGAAAACAGTGGTTCAAGACAATTTGGGTGCGATTGAGCTGCATCCCATGTCCATCGCTGCATCCGTTGATATGCTTCAGCGTCCTTAATAGAGCATTGACAGTCCATCATGGTAAGAGAGAACAACAGTTTTTGTGGCGAGATCTAGAGATCTCGCGATCAAACGTGAGATCAAAATTGCCGTTTGATCCCTGACTTGCGCTTCGACCATCACCTCCACTGCCTCTAATCTCAAGCTTCATGGCTGCCATCCTAGGTGCTTCAATCACTTACTACGACGACAAAAAAGCTGCGCTCAAACGTTGGAGCGACGTCGACGCCCCGGAATACCACACCACCATCAGCAATGACCTGACCGCCCTCTGCCTGCCTGGTGCTAAAAAGAAAAATCAATGGATAGACGCAGATGGTGTCGTCTCTCTTTGGTGGCTGGGGCGCAAGTCGGGCTCTTCGGACGTGTGTTCCCGTCTTTTCTTCGGCGACAGGCAATGTTATTCAAAGAGCTTCTAGGTCGGTCCAAAATGGCCTCAGGGCTTGGAGCAACTCAAGAAGTACGTGAATCCCACCGAGGGCTCGGAGGAATTCCAATCTCTGTTACTTTGTAAGATGTGCGTGCATTTTTTTATCTCGCGTCTTCATTCATACATGTTCAACGGAGGATCTAGAAAGTCGATAACGATCATGAATGAGTGCGTCAATAGCCCTTTATCCTCCCACGACGCGTCCATATTCACTCTTTCACAGAAGTGACAAGGCCGCTCTCGGTTTCGTGCCACCAACACGCGAAAAGGTACGTGTTCGTCGCGTGCAAATCGCGTGTAGAGGACCTCAAGAAGAACTAGAACCACTCAACGTCCCTACCGTCCCACTCTTCGCCTAAAACACCATCAACGCTAAAGGCCCATCTAAAGTCTGCTGTATCAAATAGCAACATGACGGCGGACTCCGATAAACGAGAAGAGGGAGAGATCCTCGCCACTCCTCCACCGCCTCCAAAGCGACGACGCCCTCTCGCCATGGAGGTCGGAAATGACTTTGCCCTGCCTACGACTACGAAGCGGGAGTCGGGTTCGTGTTTTCCTCACCACTCTGCACCTTACATTCACAACTGTTTGATTTACTAGCTCTTCAAGCGCGCATTAACGAGCTTGAAGCCGAACTCGCTTTTGAGCGCCGCAAACGTCGAGACTGCGAACGTGCGCTCGACGACATTCGCCGGGAATGCCGACATCCGTTTGTCGTTCCCGCCATCTTCGACGCTGTCCTGGCTGTCTCGAAGCTCACAAACAAGCTTCAAACGTGACCGTCAATTCCGCCGTTGACATGATGTTGGAATGCGATAAACGTGGAGCCACGGCAGGCTCTCCTGACTTAGAAGACACTTTAGACTTGCATGAGTTCCTAGTACAAGGCAATATTCAGGGGCCACTTGTCCTATCGGACACGGCGGTCTAATGCAGTGGCTATTACTGCCCTTTGCATAATTCCGTGAACATGCACGCGTTTCGTTTTTTGATCGAGGTCATCGGTCCGACCTCCGTGCCTTTTCGGCTGGTCAGAAGATGAATCCCCGCCACACTGCACTCGACTGCCTCCCATACTCCGAGACCTCTTATTGTGGCATATACCATGATATTCAGACTAAATCTCCATAAATCACTTTTTCTCGACCCATTATCACTCATCCAAGAAGCAGGACACTCTTAAACTCAAGCAGGGAAATGGACAGAACAGTGTACTTGTTGCACCCTTCCATGGGGAGATGTTCAAGGTAGTAAATGCTCATTCTGAAAGCTATAAGTGGCATATTTCAAGCCCGTACCGTACAAACATTTGAGTTGAGCTTGATTCGCCGAAACGGCACGGAGGTCGGACCGATGGCCTCGATCAAAAAACGAAACGCGTGCATGTTCACGGAATTATGCAAAGGGCAGTATATATGCGCAGCATTATTTTGTTTCTTATGGCTTACAGACCGTGAATCATGCTGAGCTGGGTTTACGGTCAAAGGAGAAGACGGCAGATTGGCTTAGCTGTAAAGTCCGTCATTTGGTCCTGATGGTGTAGTGGTTTTTTTTTGCTTTCTCGACTCGTTCAGTGCGGCATACAAGTGACCTGGACCACGCTCAAACTGATCAGCCTGCAGCATGGACTTTGCAAGATAACATTTCTCAATCTCCGCGGCACGCTTGTCTTCTAGTCTGCTATTCCTCCATGTCCATAGGAGTATCGACATCGACATCTGTATCTGTCCGGTGTTGCGATTCTTTTGGACGCGTATAACAGGTCATACCGGCCTACACTCTCAAAACCTGCACTCAAGTCCGCCATCCCTGTTTACTACTTTCCGAGGACGCTTGGCCTGGCGGAATAGCGCCTCATCAGACCCAACGATCCTTGGAAACTTTTTAGTTGACCTGGATTGACACTCCAATACGTACGAAGATCACCTATTTCTTAGATATACGATGCGTCGGCTATGGCTCAGACTTACCCTCTCAATTTCGAGGCCACTTGTCTTATCGGCATGACGACTCATCATAGATTGCTAGGAGGTTTTTTTGGTCCGACACGACTCGAAGGGTCAAGCAAGCCGGATAGGCTTGGTTCTTAGCCCTTCGATTATATAAACAACAGTCTCTTGCACGGGAACGTCGAACCTGAGGCTACAGTCATGCTTTGATTGCGAGGCCCCTTGTCCTATCGGCAAAGCGCCTCTTGAATGGGCAAATATCATTCCCCACTTTTTTGTGCATACAGTTGTCTCGGGGAAGACAAGGCGACTTCGATTCCTTGGTGATCAATCTCCTCGACGCGCTGGCCATAGGAGCATCGACGTCTTCGTCTGCGTACCTGTTCGGTGTTGGGCGCGTATGTCAGATGGCACTGGCTCTCAGTCGGAGGTGAAGTTCTCCATCCCCGTTTGCTTTCCGTGGACGCTTGTCCTACCGGACTGGTGCCTCCATGTGCAATACCCTCCCCATTGAACTTTTTAGTTGACTCGGATTGGCATTCCGATACATACAAGGACCAGTTCTTCGAAACGAGTGTAGCTTGTTGCATTGGGGGGTTATACGGCTCGTCGGCTATGACTTAGCAGACTTACTTTATCGATTTAGAGTCCACTTATCCTAGCGGCAGGATGCCTCATGACTGTTCCAGGCCATGACTCAAGCAAGCCGGATGGTCTTTAGTCAAGTCCTTCAATCTCTTTGAAGGGTAGTCTGTTTCACGGGAACATTGAACTTGAGGCCAGACTTACTCTTCGATTTCGAGGCCCCTTGTCCTGTCGGAACAGCGCCTCAATGCGGAGGTAGGATGATTTTTTGTGCATATGGCAGTTGGATTGATGTCTCGGGGAAGACAAGGCGACTTGGATTCCTCGGTGATCAGTCTCCTCGGCGCACTGGTCTCCTACTCTGCTTATATTCTCCATAGAAGCATCCGAGTCGATATCTGCGTACCCGTTCGTGGTTGGGATTCTTCTCGGACGCGGATGCCAGGTCGCCACGGCATGAAAGCTCTGAGTGAGCTTCCATGTTCAACGCGAAATCTGCGGTCAAGTCAACCTTCCTCGTTTGCTTCCGTGGACGCTTGTCCTAGCGGAATAGTGCCTCCGTAATAAGCGAAGTTGTTTTTAGTTGACTTGGATTGTCACTACTACAAAATACAAGACAGAGTCGCTTTTCTCTGCGAGGCATGGAAGATCATACGAGTCGGCCATAGCTCTTCTCGATTTCGAGGCCACTTGTCCTATCGGAAAAGCACCTCAATTATTCTAGGTCCGAGATTTTTTGTCATTCTATGCTGTTTCGAAGACTTGTCGGCTATAACTTACTTTATCGATTTCGAGGCGACTTGCCATCCCAGCGGCAGGACGACTCATCATAGAGTATCTGATCCAGGAGATTGTTTTTGGTTTACAGTATATGGTCCGACATGACGCGAAGAGTCAAGGAAGCTGGGCGGTCTTCAGTCTTTGAACAGTAGTCTCTTGCACGGGAACGTCGAAGGGAGGTCGGACTTACTCTTCAATTTCGAGGCCTAGTGTCTTATCGGAACGGCACCTCAATCTGAACGGAAAGCAGCTCTGATGTTTTGTGCATAAACTCGGCCTGGCTTGATCAAAGACTTGGGTTTTATTCTCCCGGAAGACACCAAACTGCAAAGTGCGGGCCCTCAGTGGAGTAAATCTCCCACGTGGAAGGTGCCGTACTATCATACCGCCAGCCTTCTGTCCAAGTTGATATTTGCGAGGCCGGTGGAAATATATTGTCTGGGTTCTGTCGCAAAACAAGATATTGTACACATGAAAATGAAATCATTCATATCAGATTAGTTGGTATTGAACTTCAGTATTGAATTGACGAAGGGTGGACTCTCCCGCAATGCCTCTATCTTCTTGCTCCACTCTGAGGGTGCACTGGGTACGACGGAGGGTATAATTACTTCCTTCAGCGATATTGATGTCACTTGAGAGAGTATCCGGAGCATCGCATCGCAGAAGGCTGGTTGCATTTCACCTCCAAAGGCGATGATACGCAATCGGTCGTTGGCACTCAAGTCTATTAATGTCGGAGCAATATCTGAACACCCCATTAGCATGGTGACGACGAAGAAATGCAGAAAACGGGAAGGCATACCTGGATTGTCCCATCCAGGACAGAACCGCGTTGCTCTAGAATGTAAATGGAGCTCGCGGAGATGAGAGCCAGCACCCCGCAATAGCCTGGTTAGCGACTTCGTAACTCTGAATCCCATCCCACCAAGCTTCAAATACTCCAGCGGAATATTCACCCCCTCCGGCGTACCCGATATCCATTCCATGATCGACTCGATTACGCTCAGGAGGGGCCCGGAAAGGGTGAACCGGCGCAGCGTCACGGGCACCCCTCGACCATGTAGTGCCACATTGGAGGGAAGGGCGTTGGTCTTGCCGAATGTTGGGGAGCAGTTGAAGGTCAGCTCCTCTAAGACAGGAAAGAGCGACATGATATCGACCAGCTGGGCTAAGTTCAAGAGCGCGAATTGGTGCATCTCAAGCGTGGTGACACCATGATAAGGCCGTAAAGAGTTGTACGTAATCGGCTCGCGCGTGGGCCAGTCTAGTCTATGAAGACAAAGTGTGCGCAGGTTTGGGAGCTTAGCGGTAACAGGTGCGAGCTGATCCAGGATCTCGAAGTCTATATGGCCCGTGTCGTTTTGCTGCTTCGTCCAGATTGTTAGCGCCCGGATGAATTCTGGAAGAGTGGCCTTTGGCGAGGCAAAGAGATCTACAAATCTCGCGACCGGCGCTCCTGGGACGATGGTCACGGTGCCAAAGAGCATGCGCCGGCTGATGATGTGCCAGGGGATATTAATGAGGGAAGCGGACGCGAGGGTGCGGACGTTGCGGATGTTGAAGGATAACTTGGTTTCGCGTAGTATAGCTTCTATGATTTCAGGAGGAAGTTTGGAGACGCCCATTGTGGTGGTGGCAGGGTGGTGGAAAGAAACAAAAGAGACGACATTGACTGATCACAATGGACTCGGGCACGTGTCCGTGGGACATTCTAAGCTTATCTTATCTTACCCTTATCATCTTAGGACCTGTGTTCTAAATTTGACACTGCTCATCAACGTCGACGACGACGAGCATGGCAGAATACGACCTATCCAACAAGATAATCGGGCACCTTGACCGCCATTCCACTACTCGCCCATCTCTCCGAGTCTGACATCTATCCCGCGCACGAGGCACGGTTATGTTCGACTATGCCGTGTCATTTTTCGAAAGGATGTAATATGTATCCAAATGAGTAGGTTTCGACAGCTGCTGTGTTTGTTGACATTTTTGAAACGGCAACGCTAATAGGAGTGCGTAGAATTTGATCAACGAAAAGAAAGCACTGTGTCAACGCATCAGCCATTGCAGAATGAGGCGCAGGCCGTTTTAGATATTATCGAAAATCCAGATGTGGCGCAACCCCTGCGCCGGGGCGGGGGCCGAAGTCTACGGTATCTTAAAGACAATTACAATGTGGGTATCACCTTTTGTTTTTTGTCTGTCTCTCATTAATTTTTGACAGGTCACTCTAAAGCACATCACCTCGCTTTACACGTTCAGAAAATTCCAATATCCATATGGAAACTACAGCGGCGCACCGGATTATCTGTACCACTTCCGTGTCTTGTCCACGCACGGACAACGATCTCAATATCTCAGCGCACTGGGGAAAGCTCGCGTCGGATACTCTAGTGGGGCGCTGGGACATCGCGTTAGAGGAGCTCAACAGTCTGCGCGAACTCATCGACTCGCGATCACCCGTCCCCTCCTCTCCCCCTCCAGATCCACCTCTGCCCTGGAATCCGCTCTAACCCAGCTGCACTCTCGAACAGGGCTCGTCCACTGATCTCTGTTCGTTTACTTTAACCACCCACAGGCCGCACTCTCCTCCTCGAGACATTCCTCTCCCCAATTTACCTCAACGCCATCAAATGACGTTCCCGTGGATATTGCGTACCTGACCGCGGCTGTACTTCTTTCAAGGAAAGCATCCATTTCGGGCTCACGTACAGCATGCTATCCAGGAGGTTGTCACGAATATTCCGATGGAGGAGTATCAGTACTCTGACCCTGCTACAAATTTCCCGGAGGAGCTTCACGTCGGGTTTGACTTTGAGAGCGCACAGAAGGAGCTTGGAAAGGCAGAGGCGGTTGTTGGTGATAATTTCTTACTTCAAAACTTCGCGTGACGAGTTTTTGGATAACGCGCGAAGCATACCGTAGTATTCACCAAAAGATTGATATTGGGTACGTCTTTTCTTACCCACGTTAGCTCTTAACCAACGTCCTCCAGTAACCTCTCCGACCGTCTCAACCTATCCCGGGACGAAGGCGAGAAATCCATCGTCAATCTCATCCGGGAGACACGCATGGGCGCCGACCCCCTAAATCGATTTGGAGAAGGTGATCAACGTCTTGTATCTTGTCCAGGCAAACGCAAATCTCACTCCGCGTTAGAACATTATTCACATCTCACGACCAGCGCTTCCCGTGTATCAGACTGTCATCGAAAAGAGGAGAGGGTTGTCCCTGCGGACGCAGGCGCAATGGCGGGATGGTCAAATACTCCGCCGCATCAGCAGGCCGTCGCAGCTCAGTGATACGTGTTTGGACTGTACTGTGTTTGTGTAGGTATAATCCGTTCATTTCCTACATCACGTTTAACCGCCAGAGGATCATGGTACCTCGAAAATAGACACAGAGGAGACTCACTTCACTGAGAGGCGACACCTGGCTACTCTATAATCAGCGGACCACCTGGTGTCCTTCAACAGAAGTCTTCAAACAAGCCACTCCTATGGACCAAGACAAAACCCTTACTTGTCTTCCCCAATGCAGCACTCCTGTTTGACGTGTCCGTGCACAAAACTCAAAATTGGAGGACTCAAGGTCATTCGGCTTGGATCAAAAAAGTAAACCTTCGGCGAAGCATGAGGCGTCGTCCCGATAGGACAAGTGGCCTCAAAATCAAGAAGTATGATCTTTGATGTTTCCATGCAGCGCTGGTCCATGCATCCATCTGTGTACCTGTTTACTACCTGCCATCCGGTGCTGGGTATCTTCTTCGATGTGTATGCCAGGCCGCACCAGCCCTTCTATGCTCTCGAAACCTGCACTCAAGTCCGCCATCCCTGTTTTGCTTTCCGAGGGCACTTGTCCTATTGGAATGGCACCTCAATACACCTTAAACACCTCAGTGAGCTTTTTAGTTGACTTCCAATACGGACGAGGATCAACTACTTATTTCTTCGTAGCTCGTTGCATGGGGGGGTTATACGACTCGTCGGCTATGGTCACGCAGACCTACCTTCTCGATTTTGAGGCCACTTGTCCTAGCGGCATGACGACTCATCCACAAATGAGACATCTCTGACAGAACTTTGTTTTTGGTTTTGGTCCATATGGACATGACTCGAAGAGTCAAGCAAGCTGGGCGGGTTGGTTCTTAGTCCTTCAATTTCTTAAAACGTAGTCTTTTGCACGGGAATGCCGAACTTAAGGCCAGACTTACTCTTCGATTTCGAGGCCCCTTGTCCCATTGGCAAAGCGCCTCAGGGAATGTCATGTTGAAGATTTTTTATCATTCTATGTGCGCATCCACTACTTGGAGTGCTGTTTCGGGGACTCATCGGCTATTCGATACAGACTTTCTCTATCGAGTTCGAGGCCCCTTGGCCTAGCAGCAGGAAGCCTCGTCACTGGATACTGCAAACATCATTGTTTTTGGTTTATACGGACTCAGCATGACTCAGAGATTCAAGCAAGCCGGGTGGGCTTTAGTCCTCCAATTTCTTCGAACAGCACGGGAACATCAAACTTGACGCCAGAGTTACTCTTTGATTTTGAGGCCCCTTGTCCTATCGGAACGGCGCCTCAATAGGTACGACTCCCCGACATTTTTGTGCATACAGCTGGATTCCGACTGTCTTGGAAGACAAGGCGACTTGGATCCCTCCGTGATCAGTCCCTTCGGCGCGCTGGTCTTCTAGTCTGATATTCCCCCATAGGAGCATCAGAGTCGACATCTGCGTACCTGTTCGGGTTGGGATTCTTCTTGGACGCGTATGACAGGTCATACCAGCTCTCAGTGAGCTTCTACGTTCTCAAAACCGCTAGGGCCTGCGGTGAAGTCCAGCTTTACGAGGACACTTGTCCTAGCGGAATAGTGCCTCAGTAAGGATTCTAAGGAGCAACGTTGTAACCCGTAGGTACACGTCGAGGTCCGGAGGGCCCGAAAGAACACGATAATGCAAATGATATTGAGTCCAAAGGACCCCTCGGGGACCCGTAAGCGTAAGAACGGATAAAAAACAAAGCCAGTAAGTCGTAGTAAGAGAGTAAGTAAAGATCGCGTGTCAGCGATCGACGTAACGTCCATGCGAGTGATGTCCATATCGGGAATGCCCCCTTACAAACGTCAAGTTCTTTTTAGTTGACTTGAACTGTCACTCCAGAATACAAGGAAGTAGCTTTTCTCTGCGGGGCATCAACGGTCATGCGAGTCGGCTCTAACTCTTCTCGATTTCGAGGCCACTTGTCCTATCGGAAAAGCACTTCGATACTCCAAATCTGAGATTTTTTGTCATTCTATGTGTGCACTTGAAGTGCTGTTTCCGGGACTCATCGGCTATGATACAGACTTACTTTATCGATTTCGAGTCCACTTGTCCTAGCGGCAGGAGGACTTATAGGATTGCGGGGTCAATGTTTTTGGTTTATACGGACATCACAAGTAAACCAGGCGGGCCAATTTCTTTGAACGCACCCTCTTCCATAGAGGCCGGACATACTCTTTGATTTCGAGGCTCCTTGTCTTATCGGAACGGCGCCTCAATGCAATGGAGGACGTGTCGATTTTTTTGTACTACAGTTGGATTGCTGTCTCGGGGAAGACAAGGCGAATTGGCTTCCTCGGTACTTACTGGAGCCTCCCGTACCGAGCTGTGCATCGCGCCTGTGTGTGTCTCGTGAGGTATAACCGCGGAGTGGAACCGTAGCGTCTCAATTCTAATAGTTTCGACCGGATGAGAAAGCAGAATGAACATAGGACACACAAGAAATTGTCCTACCGGACACGGCGCCGGATATGGTCGACTCCGAATTATGCTGGAGGCGAGGCGAGTGTTCGTCGCATGTAAAGGACCTCGAATCGACATCGTCAACATCGGTGAGTATCTATTCTATAGTAGTGTTAGTAGATATCATGAGTCCGTACCCAGTCCATCTAAGATAAATAACATGACCGTACTCAGATAAACGAGATCCCTGCGACTCCTCCACACCCCCGCCCCCCAAAGCGACGAGGCCATCGCGCCATGAAGGTCGGAAATGACTTTGGTCAAGATGTGATCTAGCGCGTCGTAGTCTCTGCTTAACATGTTCGTAGGTCGTCTGCCGCCGGTACCACCGAGGATATCCACCATTTCCATTTTAAGACGAATTGGTTTTCGCGAGCTTCAAGTTGCCAACCAATAAGCGCGAGTCATCGCAGCATTATCGACCATGGCGGGCGTTGGGGGGGTCATCATCCTGGCAACCATGTCCATATGCTCCGAAGTCAGGTAATCGACCTCGTGTCTGCAGGACCCCTCGAGGCCTTGAACTGCGCGTCTGAAGCTAGAACGTTATGGCGTTCTGCTGAGGAGTCTTTTTGGCACGTTCATGCTTATCAGCGAGATGGACGCTGTACTCGTCGTCGTTACAGACCCACGTCCAAGTCAATAGTCGCGAGGCCGGTCAAGATCCGTCGTAGGGTTCTGTTAAGAAAGAATGGCAAATGGATGTCGTACATACGAGTATAGAATTGATCATACCCGATTGGAACTAAACTTGGTTACATTGACAAATGGCGGACGTTCACGCAAGGCCTCTAT
>QLPD01005473.1:0-17924 GCA_003314085.1 Hymenopellis raphanipes | reverse complement strand
CTCCCGCATAGAGAAGAGCTTGGGAAACCCATCTGCCGACATGGCAGCTCTAGCGCAGGAAATCAAGCGCGTCGAGTCGATGCTTGATGCTCTGAAAGCACACCACGCGCATCTCGAGAGGTACATTCAGCGGAGCACCCAGTATATACGTGCTTCTCCCATCCGTCGACTTCCAACCGAAATCCTCGGAATCATCTTTGCATTTGCGTGCACGTCGTTCCAACGCAGCGAATATAAAACCGCACTCTCCATCAGCCTCGTCTGCTCGAAATGGCGTGTCATGGCGCTCTCTACGCCTTCGCTATGGACACATATATACATCGCGCCTTACTTGGATGGCTTCGCTGTATACGAACACTATCTTGAACGATGCGGAAACATCCCCATTTCCGTCAAGGTTGAACTTCCTTACAAAGAACGGCCCATGTGTGATGATTGCGACGAAAACTTCCCATACGACGAGACCCACGAATACCACGTCGAGCTCCTCTCAGCTATTTATCGAAACTGCGCTCAATGGAAGGTTGTCGAGCTTTGTATGAATCAAGACGACACCAATCTCTTCGGATATCGCATCCGAGAATTGGAGTGCCCTCTTCTGGAGGCCCTGACATTGGTGAACAAGGGTCCCATGCGTTTTGTTCAAGGTGACTTGTTTGATGAAGCGCCTTTCCTGACCAGCTTCACAATAATGGATCAAGAGGGAAAAGGGGAGGGATTCATTTATGTCGCTGATGCATTGCCCTGGCGCCAACTTCGTGAAGTTTGTTCTCAGAGTGACGTGTACAGTCTGCGACATCATCTAAACGACGAGTCCGACGATGGAAATATTCGAACACTCGTTCTCATTCCGCACCGTTATGAGATCCACCTACCACTCGTCGGATCTACATCATTCAGTCTCCGTATCTCTACTCTTGTGCTCGATTCGGTGATTTGGGCGGGTTCGCTGCTCGCGTTCTTCCGAAGCATCACCATCCCCACCCTCCAAAGCCTTACAATGATGTCTCCCAACCCAAACGCGACATGTAGATACTTCGAACCCTCAGACTGGACCGATCCCTTCTTCGTTCTTCCCGAATTTTTGGATCAATCTGGATGCACATTACAGACATTCACTGTTATTATGCGGGGTCAGTTTGTCGATGATGACATTCACGAAGGGTTCTTCCACATATACACTGACAGACAGCCCACGTTGGAAGACAGTCTAGTTGGTGCGCTTCAAAGTATGAAGGACTTACGAGTGTTGCGCATCATCGAGGCTGAGTCGGGACCATCGCTATTCAGTGACCAGCTTTTCCAGGAGATGGCGGAGGGCCATCTCCTACCAGAACTTACGTCGCTGGAGATGGTGTGGGCGGAAGATCGTCAACCAGTAGACGCTCTTATCCCCATGCTCATGTCGCGCGGTGGACAAGGAGGTACAGGGAAGGACACTCTATCCTCCGTCGTCCTCGGCGTTCGAAATGGAGGTGGCCTTCGAGGTGACGTGCTAGACTGTATGGCAACTCTGCGACAGAACGGTGTTCGGGCAACTCTTTGGTAACAAAGGAAATAGTACACTAATAGTTGATTCTAGTATACCAGTAGTGAGTGGGCGGCGCATCAGCGGCGCATAGGGACTCGGATACGTTTAATTCACTACTGAGGAATCCCAAATCGTGTACTACAATTGACGAATGACTTGATTTCTTCAAAGCGGAAGGCATACATTGTAGATCAAATGGAAAAGACATTTCTGTGCTCGAGATCTCCTTCCAGGGTGAAATAGGGAATGAAGGCTTTGATTTTACGACGAGTACCAAGAAACAAGATGTGCACCACGCTAACGAACCCCTCTGCCGTGGAAGCAGCAGAAGGGAGATACGGAGGTGTAGTCTATGCAATGCACCATTAGTTCATCTCCCTGCGAGGGCCCCACAATACGACGCGCCGACCACTGAAAAGTGGGCACTAGTAAGAAAGCGGGGGGTTATAAGTCTGAAGAAAAAAAGCACGCGTGGAAATTTCGCGTTTATAACGCAACTGTAGGGCCGGTCCGTGGACCGGCAATGGCCGCGTCCCTATGCTTTGTCCACTTATGGCGGTACCTAAAGGAATTCATCCAATAGAGGGCTGCGCGGTACCTTTATTCTACTTTTAATAGACTTACTTCTGCTCCTTAGGCTGTTTTTCCTTAGACCTAATTAGTAGAGCGTATTTGCCGCCGCCTGCAGCAGTGGCGAATATGAGACCCCCTACTATATGAACAAGACAGCGTTGAAGATAGGTATTGGTACTCGGAGAACGTCTAAAAATTTCTAAACTCAACAAGCAAAACATACAAATCGCTCATTAAAATTACATTATCATATAGCAGTGGCAAGTGGTCGAGCCCAACTAAACCGTGTAATTCGCCAAAGACAACCCCAACTGACCCCGCTTCGTGTTAGCTACAAGCCCCGCTTCCTCTTTAGCCAAATTCTGCGGGCCGCCGTACATATCATGAATGCCTTTCCGGGCATTGATTTCCCGCAACACGATCCTCGCCTCCTCGTCATCAGTCAAAGCATCTATTTCGTCTTCAAGCATCACACGTCCATGCGGATCCAAAAGCTCCTGCGAGAGCTGTTTATAGACGCTCGAGATCATCTCTGGCGTCGCTGGCGTGACGAGAATGTGGGACACAAAGTCCATGGTGCGTTGGAGCTCCGCCTCCTCCACAGGCTTTTTCACATCGAGTGTGCCTTGGATCACTGTACAACCGGAACGCGTCATTCACACGCCACATCAGAATGCTGTTGAGTTGCATACCAGGTCTAATGAGATCAAACGCGCGATCAAAGTTATCCGAATTGATGTCGCTGAGAACAGGTAATGATTGCGCCCGAATTTGTTTATAGGCGCCAAGCACGACGACCAGAAACCTGTACGACGAGGTTGGTAAATAGCGCAGGATAGGATATTGGGGTCAATGCTGACCTGGTGTACGACACTCCCACCTTCTTGTCATGGTAGCGCCATGCGACTTCTTCCGAGCAGTGTCCTCTGATAGAAGCTGCAATCGAAACCGCGGCTGTGAAACCTCCAGAAAGAGCTAAATGAACGCTGCGTCACAGTTAGATTACGGCCCAAGTGAGGAAGAAACATGAATGTACGAACCCTGAGCTGAAGAACGGATCGATGAATGCTGAAGAGCAGTCGTCAGCTGGAAAAAAAATAAGCCGAGCGGCTCATACCTGAAGCATCTCCAATAAGTCGATAGTTTGGCCCCGCATAGCTTGAAGCTGAGTAACTGTAGTCGGCTGCCGATTGGATACCCAGCTTGGAATCGTGCAGTTTCGCGTCGGCCAGCAAGTCTCGAAACTTTGGCAGAAACTCCAACTGGGCCAAGTAATGCTCTTTAATCCCCTTGCCCGCCTTCTTCCTTGTGTTACTCTCGTAATCCAGAACGAAACCAACAGAAAACGTAGAATCATGGAGAGGGATGTACCACGCCCACCCGCTCTCGTCAGTCAGGGCTTCAAAGAAAGGCGCATTGTTGCGATACGTCCCAGCCGCGTACGCCTTTCCGCCCGTCCAATATCCCCAGGTCGCGATATTCTTCAAACTCGAGTTCATATTCCGGTTCTTGAGATATTTCGTGGACATGATGCCCTTGCGCCCAGAAGCATCGACGAGGTAGTCAAAGTGTATCGTCCCCTTCTGCCCGGACGGTCCCTCGTAGTCCGCGCTGACAGGCCGAGACGAATCCTCAGCATCGAACCCAATCTTCGTAACTTTTCGCTCCTGGAAGACAGCAGCCCCGCTCTCCGCTGCATGGTCGAGCAGAATCTCGTCAAACTCGGCTCGGATGACATTCCACGCGCCACTGTCGGCGTCGAGGTTGACGAAATCGGTATCTGCACAGACGTCCGTCAGTATGCCAAAGAACGTTTAGGACCATACTTACATCCTTCGTGTTTGAACTGATTGAATTGAAATGCGGCTCCCCGCTATAGCCGTTCGTTTTGAGTCTCGGTCAATACGAATGAATGAATCGGAATACACACACCTTGGGCGTGAAGCCGTGCGCCGCAACTTTGTTATCTGCGTCTATGTATCGGAGAAATGGGCGTAGGCTAGGCAGCATGCTTTCGCCTGAATTCACGTTAGGCCTTACCCATCAAGATAGGTCAACAGTTGTACGCACCGATATGATACCTAGGGCGTTTCTTAGTCAATGTATCGGGCACCATGAAGTAAAACACCTACCGGGGGAAACGACTAGCCTCCAAGACGGTGACTTCAATGTCATCTCTAGCTAGAACAGAGGCACAGTACGACCCAGCAGGCCCGCCGCCAATGACGAGGACGCGCGTGTGCGAAGGCTGAGCGATCCTTTAGTACCCCAAGTAGTAGAATCAAGAAAGTCGCAGACGAACGAGAGGAGCTGCAGCAAGTTGAACGGTTTGTCCCATCGGAGCGCGAACAGAGAGGGGAGTGAGGGGAGGGTTCTTTGAAATAGAGGAAAGACACGAGATACTATTAAGTACGGGCGAGTGGATGGCGGGTGCCTAGGTAAAGCCAAGGGTCGGTGGCAGTACGAGAAACCGTAGCCACAAATAAATCATTCCCCGTGTCGGATAACGGCAGTAACAAGCCCTTGCAAAGAGCGTGACATACTTACTATTGGACGCGCCCGTCCTGTATTACAGACCTGGCCGCCACACGGATGTATCGGTGATGCAATCGCCAAGTGGCCCAGCTGTAGGTATCGGGTCGGTACAGGCTGAGGAACACTCGCTCGGAGGAGCCTGTATGATGGTCTCGCGACACGTTACAGTCGAACCCGAACCTTGGCCCTTTCCACGGACGTAGAGGCATCGACGCGGACTCGGAGCTGAGATTTAACGCGTCCGGAGATAGTCTGCAGGGACGCGCATACATACTAATCCTGAACGAGCATACCAGCTACTAGCCTCAGTTAGTCCACAAGTATGAAGAGTACCTTACCGATACGGGTATTGTGAAGCAACAAATTGTCCACTGGCGACGATCTTGCGCATTAATCAAAAGTACGTACGCATGGCATGGCGCGCAGAATTAGAGTTGCAGATGGCGACATGCAAAATCAGTCTAGTGCATCGACATCGACGTAACTGGTAGACAAGTATCTTGAGACCCCGGTCAATTTACCGGAACTAGCATCATTGTGACATTGTGGTTAACAAAGACTGATTGATGATTATGATCTGGAATGAAGAAAGTACATGAACGTGCTGCGTGCGAGAGGTTTAAAACTACAGAAACAATACTTAAATTACACGATAACTGACATACGACGACGACGGGGGATGGATACATTAATCAAAGCGCATACGAACAAGAAAGGCAAGAAAATATCAGCCACAGCGTTTATGCTTCTAGTTTACTGGAGATGCCATCTGGCGATTGAAAAGCTGCATTAATAGACATCTGCGTGAGGTCACTGTGGCTCATGCCATGCGAGGGCGTATTGGCGCCTGATTGGAAGGGGGACAGTCCCATACGGGGCGTGATTAGCCCACTCCCGTTGGCGCCGAATACGAAGCCACCAGTCAGCCCGTCAAGGGTATTATATCCTACCGAAGCGTAAGCAACAACGTCAAAGAAAGAAGTTTGTACCAAAATAAACGCACCTGGAACAAGCACGCTGTCCCAGAAATTGCTGCTGAGAATGCTGTCCATCGATAACCCGTTAGTCCCATTGTGCGCCTCATCGGAAGGCGCCATGATGGGCGGAAACGTCGACATGTCCGCGACAGGACCCATCTCGCCTTCAAACTGGAAATCGCTTAGCAGCTTGGAAGTATCCCGGAAGCTGTTGGTGCTGTGCCCATTCATCTGCGGTGGACCCATGGAGCCAATCGTGTTGGAACAATTGTGATTCGTATCCCCATTCGTTGGCTCAAGGCGGGCAGATATCAGCGCTTTCAGGAAGCCACCGTACAACGCCGTCGTGTGCTGCGGGCTGACCGAGATGTTCTCGAGAACATCCGCGACGTCCTTGACGAGGTTCAGAGTCGCCTGCTCGTCCTCAAGATAAGCAGAGAACTCTGGGCGTACGAGCTATGTCACGGTCGTCAGTATATGAAGCGATCCGAAAACGGCGTCAACGTACCTTCAACAAACTCAGGACAGCGTAGGACGTCTGAACGCAATGAGAATCGGGAGAGTATTTCATGAAACCACTCGGCCCCAAATGGTCCCGAACAATAGTGGCACAGTTGACAGCCGATGCGTGCACTCGCCCAAAGAAGTGGCCGATATTCAGAGGCGCAGCTTCCAGAGCATTCTGCAGTCCAAAAGAATTTAAAACGAGCATGGTGTAGTTGATGTAAAACTCGGCGATCCCCGCGGTGTACTGAGTGAACTCTGGCGTTTCTTTGTCTACAACCGTCAGACAATAAGTTTCCCCGCTTAAGAAATGCTTACCGGAGAATGGCTGCGCTCTGTTGAGCCATCGTTGTTGCGACTGATATATTTGATCTTCAAAAGTTTTGATCACGAGCATATAGTCTAGCGAGGACGTATGAAGTCCACTACTCGTATCCATGTTGGAGTATAGAAGGTCTAAACTCCGCGACAGAATTCGCTGAAGTTCCTGTAACCGAAGTAAGCACGATGTGGAAGTACTCGAAGCGGCGAAAGTCCGTACAGCATATGCAGCGATACCAGCATCAGAAGGAATGGCAGTAGGCAGAGAGCACCACGTCTCAGCATTGCGGATAATGTAGCTGAGATATCATGAGTGCTTTGCCATCTCTTGACCTACAGACCCAACTCACTCTTCTTTGATAGAATACGGCTTTCCCATTTGAGCGCTATGACTCCTGTCCAAACAAAAGCAGACGATCCAAGTCCGTTCTCGATTGTGAACCTCGACTTCACGGGCACGACCCTCTTGTGTGTCCTGGCTCGTCACGCCAGTCTTCCGATGAAGATTAAGATCGGTGGCCATCCTGTACGCGGTCATGGGTCGATCAGGACTGACGTGCTGCATTGAAAACATTCGTTCTCACCTGATGGCCATGCCAAGGAGAAGCCACGTCTTATCTTGTTCGAACCTCTCGACAGCTCCGCAGCCCCAGAGAGTAAGCAGCAGGTACGCCTGTACGATCTCCACGGACTTGTACCCCTGTGCGGGGACGTTGAACGCCAGTCGTTTGGCAAGTTCTGACAAGCGGCCGTGTAAGTCTGGTTGTTCGGTGTAGAACTTGCTAGCGATGGCGCATACTAATAGCCACGTGAGCGACCGCAGACGTTGATAGAGGGGTATAACATACTTGTCGTGAGCAAAAATGGCGAACGGGAACAAACTAGGGAAGGCGTATGGAAATCACGATCGAGGACATTGCTATGCATCTAGACGGACGATCAGAATTACATCAATAGTTCGCGCCACAAGTTCCGCACATTCATGTGGTCAAAGTATCTGTGAGTGACGGCATCAGAAGGGCACGATCAACGCGAGGCACTAGAACTGACATGTCGAAAAGCCTGACCACTTCGCTTGTGCTGACGAAACTCAGCATCTCGGGCTGTACCTGTCGCTCGATGTACAGGCGCCGTAACGGTAATATCGTCATAGGTCCTACAAGTATAACGCGATGAGAAGAGTTGCCCACAAATAATGATTGGACTGTCAGCCTCACCGGGCTTAAAATAATTGTCGCTTGCAACACCAAGTTTACGTTCTGTGTTGCCCGATTGCGTACTAGTGACATGTTGTTGAGCTCGACGATTGGCTAGGCTAGCCTCGGCTAGAAGACCCAGTGGATTGAGGGAGTTGTCAGGAAGTGAATGGAGCTTCGGAGAGTTTGGCGCCTGATGCTGCTGGTGAACATATGATGATGATGATGCTGTTGGCGGCGGTGAACACGCTATGAGAGCCTGAGTCACTGATGTCGAAGACTGCGGAACGGGTGATGGTGTACGAGACAATATTCCTGATGCAATGGTCGGATTCCCGATAGACTTAAGCACGGTATCTAGCGTCCGCTCCATCTTCCGTATGGATCTAGTGAGGATCTCGTGTTTTCTGAAGGAACTTAGTAATGGTCCTCGTTGTGCACTAGATGCGACTCACTTTGAGGATCGTTTGCCGCGGTTCGATTCTTCGAAAATGCATTCGTGGTTGCCTGCTTGACAACGCTTGCACGGCGGACCTTGCTCTGCACCGACGCACTTCATTTTAAGCCGCCGGCAAACGGTACATGCACTGAGACGTGTTCAGCTGGGTGGATAGGACAAGTAGCAGTGCTAAGACACGTACCGAGAGCCCCGCGTGGGCTTTACCTTGTCCTCCTTCTCCAATGTCGGACTACGAGCACTACTAGTGGCGTCATCGTCCTTGCGAGGCTTCTTTCTGGCGTCATTGGCGAGATTGGAAGACGACGGACGTTTCCCGTTACCATTGGAAGACGACGGGTACATATGTTCCGTCGGAGGGGTGGCTATGAGATCCGAGCCTTGTGAGGACGGCGACGAATAGTTGGAGGGAAGGGAGAGATGTGGTGCAGCATGGTGAGCTCCAGATGGGTATCCGTTGGAATTGTTGTTGTAGTACGGCGGGTACAATGCCAAAGCCGGGTCAATGGGAACAGACGGTGACGGTGACTGCATTGGATTGGACGACATTCGAATTGGAAAGAGGTCCCGGGGCGAGTATTCCTGCGGGGAATAGTCCGGGGAGTACTCTTCTGGTGAGAGAGGTATGGGGTCAGCATAAGGAAGAGGGGCGAAGTGATTTGGGTAATAGGAAGAGTAAGTGTAGGTCGAGACAGGCATCTCGGTGGGAGAGAGGGGGGTGGAACGGGAAGGGTGGGGAAACGCCGAGATTTTAAGGCAAACGCGAGACTCACGTGTAGAGATGACTATTGGACCTTGTCAAGAGAGATCAGACGCAAAATAAGACGCGTGGCGCAAGCTGGGCTGCTGAGAAAGTAGATTCACACTGAGAAAAGAAAGAAGAGTGGTTACTCCTGAATATGTGGTAAACCCTCAGGGCGGAGTGAAAAAAGGCCGGCACGGCATACCAAATCAAGATCGGACAGGTTACTGTCTCCGCTGTTCAACTCTGTGGGAACACTCAGTTTTCACAGCTGCTTGGGTGAGAAAAATAGGCCTACTGTTGCCCCGCGTCGTCGACAATGTCTGCCCTTCAATGTGGTGGTATCTGGTAAAGCCTAATGGTCACATCTGTCACACGCCTCCATCTGCATCGGTCAGCTGCTCGCGGAGCCACATTTACGCCGTTTTTATATTCCCCGTATTCCGTGGCTCGCAGGCGCGGCAGGGCGGACGCTACAAGGCGCGCTTCTCGCTGCTGCGTTCTATGGCCTCTTAGGAGGCGCTCCTGTTCACCACCTTTACCCATTTCCCCAATCGTACACCACATCAAGGAACCTTGGTCATTCTGTACCACACCGGCGTCTCCCGACCCAAAACAGAGGTTCATCCTTTCGTTTTGGGTATCCTAATCCTAGGCAATGGCTTTCTTTGACTGTTGCTTTACTCGACTGCTGCCGTATCCTGGGACTAAACGACCGTTAATGTCACTCATTACCTACCTCTTCTCGTTGACGCCTCGCGTCGTACTTGAACCTTGAGGAAAACGTCGAGCAGAATTGTGGCGGGTGCAACCCAGAGCATGTACACGTCCTCATTTACCGTGTACTCGGGAATCAGGGTACCGTTTCCTCGTCCTCACACTCTTCATCCGAAAGACTGGACAAATGCCTCGATAATATTCTCGCCATTCCGTCTACAGGCCGATAAGGAGGCCTCAATCACAACATTTACCGGCCGCTGCCAATACCTTCTGATTCGCTCGGACTCGTGAACCACTGCAAAATAAAAAAGAAGGGAGGTGAATTCAATCTCGCTGGTTCTTCGAAGTAGCGAGCGCACTCGCGAGACTTGTATTTTAGACTCGTGATCTTCATTTTGGCCGAGCAATCAACGGCACCCGCCGGCGCCTTGAATCCGACGCTCTCGTCTCTCTATTCTCGTCCCCAAATCGGCGAGAAGCTTCTGCGCAATTGCCTAGCACAGATCCTGCGTTACTACCCTGAATGCGCGCAAACACACACGCTCGGAGCCTACGAGGTCATCTTTCCTAACACGAATCAGCTTCCTTCAATTGGGTGGCAAGTACAACGGTGGCAGACAGCGGCTCTTCCCGAGGCCATTTCAAACTCAGCCTCAGCCTCATTATATGTACCATTGCTAGAAGTAATGATAACACGCCCGGCGCTTTACCTTTGTACTGGGACCCAATAATCTTGTCTTCTCCGAGACTTTGGGCGTGCTACCCTGCCGAACTATGCACTCGCCTCCATTTCGCCACTCTGAGCCCAATCTTGACACAAACGTCGAATGACGGTGCAGCTACTTTTGGCTTCTGAATGAGAGCTTCGGACTGGGTCTCAAACTATTTGTGGGTACGCTAGCGACTGTTTCATGCCCTCCTTTCCTCCTACTCTCTCTCTCGCTGATAACGACCTTTGAATTGCACCATGCGTGTTCGTACGCTATCTACTCTCAAATGGTTTCAAAGAAGCGTGCAAGCAAGGAGACGTGTATCTCGCTAAAGAACGCGTAATTTTCTCCCTCGAGTTATCCCCACCTGTTCACACTCAGTTTTTTCTCTAGCGCCGCCGCGTTGGATGGCAGTGTATCGCTATCGTCATAATTCTGCTATCGCTCTCGGGCACGCATTTTATCTACTGCCCGTCCTCAGCTCAATGGCTCGGACTCGAGTGAGATTTAACCTTCTCATGTCCACGCGGTGGTAAAAGCCACCTTTCGATGACTCAATCGTCGATCACTTGGCAGGAATGATTATCTCCTGCGGTTAATCAGCTTCTTCTTCACAATTCGGAGCCCCCGGCGCGTGCGCTAGTTTGCTTGCTTGTTCAAAAGGTCTACGTGCTCGGCCCTATCTCTTCTAGCTTAAAAGAAGCTTGCTACCACAGGTATCGTCTAGTGCTTCGGAGGATAATGAAAATTCTCCAGCACGCGCGCGTCTTATCACGTCTTTTGACGAGAACGGAGACAATCTGCTTTTTTTCATTTTGTCAAGGCACATGAAACGGAAGGAACTAACAAGGGGATTTCTCTCACGTAACACACACTGCCCATCTCCTTCTCCATGTGCCACTGCTTTGCGCAAGAGCTGTATGTGAGTCTCTATTCTTACTGAGGTATCAAGCCAGTGATAACGCTCTAATTACAGCCTGATGTCGACGCGTACACCGAGAAAGTATCCATACGTCTTCTTACAGAGCCACATTGAAACGCGTCTTCTCAACTGCGCGTCATCGATTATGCTTGCTGCTTGTCGTCAAAGCGAGCCGTAGAGATGGTACAAAAACAAATTCGACGGTGATTTCCCATTTCACAAGTGGCGACATTTTCTCAAGAGGATAGCTGTCTTGTCTTGTCAACATCGAAATGGCCTACCTAAAGATAACTTACAACTTACTAGGTGTCTCCTCCCTAATATGGTGTACAGCTCCCCTCCCCGACGTTAGCACGTCCGAATCTGTAAAATTAACCTCGTACATACCGTGGACTGTTCCGTCCGTCAAAGTTGGACGTCGAGGAACGGGGGCAATTGCCGGCGCAAGGGACGCAAGGCGCGTGCTCAGCACTGGCAGGTCTATAATTGCTTCGTCTTCACAAGGAAGGGCAAGATAGGATACAGGGAACCTCTCCCGTCGCCCCGTCTATCAGACGATCTTATTCCCTTTTAATGCTACTTTTGAGCTCGCGCAGTTTTCCGTGGAGATCTAAAATTGGAGTAGGTGCGATGACATGGGTAAAGTATACCTCGGGGTCAGCATACCATACCTTTAGTATGTTATTTTAAGAAGCGGCGCAGAGTCTAAATTCTCCGGGAAACAGGCGTAAGCAAGTGTCCATGATTTCTACGTGCCAGGTTCAAGTTTTCCGTAGGTCTAACTTGACTCAGAACCCAGAAGTGCTTTATATCAGGCTTCATGTACGAATTCGCAATAGCACATCATCATCATGCATCACAGCCTAAGCCTTCCACGCGGAGCAGACTCGGATGGGAGAGTTGTGCCTAGAGGGATTAACTTGCTCGAGGGGGAGGATCACCCATCAAAAGGACTTTAAAGCAGCTTCGAATGGACCTCTAACGGGTAAGGGCACCTTTTCCCACTGTCATATCACTGGCGAGCGGAACAAGCCGTTCTCTCTCTAATCCACGTCGACCAGTGGGTTATCTTTCCGCGGCCGTGGCGCGCGAGGAGATACACAAAAGTTCAACAACATGTGGAGGCGGAGGGCTGCTCTCTCATGAGCTGAATATTCATGTTCGGTCATAATGGAGCCTGTGGACGTCGGAAATTATATATATTTTCGGCGCGTACCCCCATGACGAGCCCCGGACCCTCTTGTACTCCGACACGCGCCCTCGAAAGCAAATGACCTCTCAATTACTCGCTGTGACTATTCGAACGTGAGACTGGGTTTTTATTACCCTCAAAGAACCGCCGCCGAAAGTCAGCTCTCTTGGCATGCCCCTTTTGACTAGAGAGAGTGAGGCTGAGCTGGAATGTCTATGTCAACAGGAAGGAAGCTTCTGGCCGACGCGTCTGCTGCCCGACCATCGTGCGCATGGGATAGTACGGCACTCGTTCACCGTCTCCTCTATGGTTGGATGCCGTTGCGATTGAATGGGCGGTGTTCAAAGATAGATAGTTAGATAGATACGTAGATATCATCTTTTGTTGTCAATCAGACATTTAGGATTATCTGCCTCGGTGAGAAATAACGTTGTACGCTCCAATCGCATAGTGTTGTCTAGTCATTGGCTAGAAAGGTGCAAGATTTGGATGCGCGTGTGTTGAACCTTCACGGGTAGGGGGGGACCTAGAGGAACGAAGAGCGACGAGTAATAAGTAACAGGAGATAATGATGCTCTTGCGCACGCCGCACCAAGGGGTACCCTAGCGGATGTGGCTTATTGTTCGCAGCTTTGGTATTTCTGTGTCGCCTTTAGGAACGCAGAGGATCATGTCTTCAGGAGGCGTCGTCCTACGGAGTCCCATACATTCAATCGCGTCGTCTTCACGCGACCAAATGAGAGGCCATGTATGGATAGTCGGGAGGTATAAGATTCAGGTCCACGTCATGTAGGCTTAATAGAACGGACAAACCAAGATATCTGAATGTATTTGAGTCGGATAAATAGCAGGCTGACCTCTGCATGGGACGCGTTAGGGTGTGAGTGGTGCTAGATAGGGATGAGAACGAACTCTATGGCTGACTCGGTGTGGCGTTGTGCGTGCTGTGTGTAGTCGGATGCGGGTGCTGAAAGAAGGACGACGAGGGTAGGTATCAACATTACGATACGGGAGAATAAGCGTTGTGTTCTGACGGAACGGTATCAAGTTACGTCAGTGGGATCAAAGCTACCAACTCACATGCGTCGAATAAGTAGTTCGCCGACCTGAAAGTGGGACGTACTCATGATGAAAAGTCTCCTGCCAAGTGGGAAGTAAATTGTATGGGTTCACAAGTGCCTGTCGGCTCCGACCGAACGAACACGCTATGAAATTCAAAGTGACTGGTGAGGCATTGAGTACGCCTGCAGAAAAAGAAACCGTCTTCCCAGCGAGTAGAGTCGTGATTAGAGTCATCTGAGTTGCTGCGAAAGAATCCGTCGACGTAACCTGTGATGATAGTGCAGTCCTTGGGAAAGAGGATGCACGTCTTATAGTCGTCTGAAGACCTGAAATCAATGGGGAGGGAGGCGCAGCAGTCGGTGTACTCCGTTGCCGGCGGGGTTGGCATGTCACGTTGTTTCAACTCCGCCAGGTTGCCTGTTTCGGCATGATTACTTCCTCTCCCCATCCACCATTTCGAGACGGTGTCCCTCCCTGCCCGCCATGAGCTCCTCATTTCGACCGCTGTTACACCTGCAGCCGTCGGTGAACACGACGACGTAAGTTGTATGTTTGCTCATCGTTCTGCACGTTGCTGACGTCGTACAGCGTCGTGACAACAACGACCACGACTACGACATACGCGCCCATTACCCTTCCCCCGTTGCCCCCGCCGTCGTCACCAAAGGATCCCAAGTTGTACCCTCTGGCCCATGCCACGCTGCCGCAGTCTCTTCGCCATTTTCCGTTGACGTTTCCCGGTGGCGCACGCGCAACATTCCGCGACGGTGATGACGGTGATCAGGAGATGCAAGAGGAGCAGGAGCTAGCCTCTGGAGCTGGCTGGCGCATGCTGAAACGCGACGAGGACGCAGAGAACCAGACAGTTGTCGGTCTCGCAGAGGCTATTGAGCGGTATGGCAAAAAGCGGTCTCATGGGGCAGAGGCGATGATGGAGGGTGTCGAGTCGACGTCTGAAATGGACTCTAGTCCACCGCCGCCGCGTAAAAAGGCGCGATCCGTTGGTCTGCCGCCTATATCAACTATGAATGCAGCTGCACCACCATCACCCTTACCCTCACCGCATGGGTCACCGCCGCCTGAAACAATATGGCCTTCTGCTCCCCCTAGTGGTGCTTCGTCCCCATTACCACAGGCTCCTCTGCAGCCTGATATGTCGCTCGTAACGCTTATGACGCTCCCCAACCTCGTCGAAAGCTTTTCGCATCTGCCTTCACCGCTACAGTCTCATGTGCTTCTATCTCTTTTAAGACATTCCCAACTCTCCGTATTACGCACACTCCATTCAGTTCTTACTCCCATTTTGGCCCGCGATTTCCTCACCCTTCTTCCTCCTGAGCTAGTCTCCATCATCCTCAGCTACCTACCCTTCTCCGCTCTCGCCCGCGCTTCCAGAGTCTCAAAGTCATGGCGGGCTATCATAGACTCGGATCCTGTCCTTTGGCGCGATCTTTTAATCAGCACGCGAATATGGTTCGGCGGTCAGTCTGAAAACGCCTTTGCAAAGGCCGTCATGGCCCGACGCCAACAGGAATACAAGATTCCTCCAGCTTTGCCTCTTCCTCATCCCTACAAAATCCTCTTCAAGTCGCGTCATCTTACTCGAACTCGCTGGGTGAACAATGCTGACCCCAATCACATCTCCTTCCCGGCCCACGGCTCGTCTGTCGTCACATGCCTCATTTTCTCACATGGACGCATAATATCTGCCTCGGACGACCATTCCATCCATGTATATTGTCCTGTATCGGGAGAGTTGCTTCGCTCACTCGACGGTCATGAAGGTGGTGTATGGGCTCTGGCAGCCACTAAAGATATCCTTGTCAGTGGCTCGACCGATCGCACTGTCAGGATATGGGACTTGTCAACAGGTCGGTGTACCCATGTATTTGGCGGCCATACCAGCACAGTCCGCTGTTTGGCAATCGTCAAGCCGGAGTGGATTGATGTCGAAAACGAGCCTGGCGTTATTACTAGAGAAAAGTGGCCAAAACGGCCAGTAATCGTGACTGGTAGTCGCGACCACTCTTTGCGTGTCTGGACCCTTCCAAAGTCCGGCGAGCCCGAATATAGGTGTTATGAAGATACCGACATGGACCCCACTGACGTTTCGGTATGACTCACTCCACGAAGCATTCAAAGACTTTTCTGACTGTATTGACAGGATGCCCTCGAGAACCCGTATCATAGAGTACATCTCGAAGGCCACGACCACGCCGTAAGAGCGTTGGCTGCAAGAGGTCGCACCCTGGTTTCGGGAAGTTATGACTGCAATGTTCGAATATGGGACATTGCCACCGGTACTTGCAAGCATGTTTTGCGAGGTCATACCCAGAAAGGTATACCTAATCGATATACCGGTAGAATTCTACTAATGCGTTCGACAGTTTACAGCGTTGTTCTAGATCCAGCAAGGAATCAAGCATGCTCGGGTTCCATGGACGGAACTGTACGTGTTTGGAACCTCCAGACGGGCGCGTGTCAGCATACGTTGAACGGCCATACGTCTTTGGTTGGCCTACTGGGGCTTTCGCCGTCGTATCTCGTCTCAGCCGCTGCTGATTCGACTTTACGTATCTGGGATCCTGATACCGGAGAATTGCAACATACCCTTGCGGCTCACACCGGTGCTATTACCTGCTTCCAGCACGACGAGTTCAAGGTACTGAGTGGCTCGGATGGAACTCTGAAAATGTGGAATATCCGGGATGGAACCGTAGTGCGGGACCTCCTGACCGGCATAACAGGCGTCTGGCAAGTCGTGTTTGAGGGCAGATGGTGCGTCGCTGCGAGCAATCGCAATGACACAACCGTCCTCGACGTGTGGGACTTTGGAAGGGACGACGACGACGACTGGGTTGGGGAGCCGCCTGGTTGGGAGTATGACGAAGACGCGACTGACGACGAAGAAGATGACGGCGTCGGTCGATACGAGGGGCCTCATGGGTTGACGGTGGTGGACACGGACCCGGAGCAGGCGGAGATTGATGCTATGGACCAGGATTTGATGCCGTCGGAGACCGAGTCGAATATAGAGGTCGATGATGACATCCAGCTGCGGTCACGGCGAACCGAGGAGTTGGATGCTGAGCCCATTATGGTGCAGTCGGAGGAGGAAGAGGAGGAGGGCGGTGTTGGCGCCTCGCAGTGGGCGCCGAGCGCGAGACAGACGCGCACGCGGGCTGCTTCGGCGAGTACGCGGCGTGTGGCGTCGAGTGCTACGACTCAGCCTGGGGAAGGATCGAGCAGACCTAGGGCACGGATTAATGGATCACGGCGACGGTAATGTGTTAAACGTTTGTACATTTTATTTGTTCTTTTCTACCCCCTCTCCCTGTTGTGCTATTCGTTTTTTCATATCCCCTGGTTATGGTGTTGGCGAGAATATAATTGTGTTTACATATACCTAGTACATACCTACTCTTTTTTTACACTGTGGAAGCCCCCTCATCATACATCTTTGTAACTCACACGGGAAAGAACCGAGGCTTGTTGGGATGCGTGCAACTATAACTAAGTAAGTAGTGGCACATGTGACCAGTTCACTTCACTTTGAGAGAGCGAGAGAGCGAGTTCTCTATGACTGCTCTTGACGTGGGTCGACGCCGGACGCAGTGAGTGGCGGCACGGCAGGTAAGAAGCGCGCGGAGGCAGTTGGGCGATGTGTGGAAAAGGCTAAATGAACCGAATCTTGGGAACATGGAACGCTTCCATGCCCCCCCTGGTAAAAGAGTGCCCCGGATGAGAGTGAGAGGGGTCAGTCAGCGGCTTTGGGCGGGGTTAAATTTAGATGAATTGGGGAGGGGAGGGAGCGTTGGTGGTTGGGGGCGGGGCAGTGGGTGGCTGGGTGGATGAAGCTCAAGGGTTTGGAACCCGACCTTGACCTTGACCTTGAAAGTTGATTCGGACCCGGCGGTGGGTACACTTCCTACTTTTAACTAACTAACTGTCTAAATCCAACACCCAACAAAAGGGGAGGGAGACCCACCTCTGCGTAACTTCCCGAGAGCCCAAAACGTTACTGTGTGCCAGGTCGGCGTTTCCTTCCCTTGCCCTTCCCTTCCTTCGCGGCGGACCAAACGCGCTGGCCGATCCTTCCATAGACGGCAAGATGAGAGGGGAAGGGAGTGTGTTGGGTTCTTTTACCCTGCTTACCTAGATTCAGAGCGTAGAGAAAGTCGTTCCCGATAAGAAACAAAGTAAGTTGACGCTGTCGTAATATGTACCCATCCCATCCACTGAAAGTGATTGACTGAAGTATGTGTCCCGACCACAAAGTGTCAACAATCTCTCAGCCCCAACCCCAACGCCCCCCCTCCCTCCCTCGAGTTTGTTCATGAGCGGAGTTGAGGGGTGGGGTGGGTGCCTGTCTTAATTCCGTATGAACACATACATATATTTCGCGCCATCGGAAGCCTATGACAGCGCCCGGCGAGAGTGTGTGTTTGACATGACAGCTGGTACCAGTGAATTGGGCGACGC
>QLPD01005467.1:0-15604 GCA_003314085.1 Hymenopellis raphanipes | reverse complement strand
CCCGGTGTTGTGGCGTCAAGCACGAGAGAACCTCCAGGCAAAGGATTCTACGCTTCCAGTCTTACCTCCAGCGCCTAAAGGCATGTCTGAGGCTTCATTTGTAAATATTATGTTTCGCAACTGGATGACGGTAAGTCACCAGACGTTCTGCAGTTGTTTCTGCTCTAATGTAACGATTCCAGTGTAAGTGCAAAGAATTAGCCACGCCACGAGGGGGACTTCGCCCTCCGAATTGTAAATCTTGTCTGCGTACTTGGCATGGTTCAGAATGGCCAAAGTGGGTCATCTCATTCTTCTCTGACATTGTAAGGCTTCTAACCCGCTATCCAGGTATTACATGCTTACCAGAATCGAGGATACGCAGTATTCATTCAGAAAAGATTGTGCTCAATTTCTGGATGTTTGCGTTCCTCGCGTAGAGCGGCAGAACGCTGCTCAAGAGGCATCGGATAACGCTGTAATTCAATCGCGTTTTCTGGAGTAAGTTGGTTTCCGAGCCATCCCAAGAACTTTTTTCGATGATCAACACATCACTAGCATCATTAGACGACTAAATGCTAAAGGCTATAGGAAAGATGTCGAGTGGCGCGACACCAAGTCCGCGATACGGGCCAGTCCATACTCGTGCCGGCCAGAACTCATTACACCGTCCAGTCAGTTGCAAGGTATCATTAAGCTTCTGTTCCTCACGCTGACACTGTTTATTGAGTCTGGAAGAAAAAACTTGAGCCCAAGTTTATGGCCCTCATAGAGGACGTCCGTGTGCAACGTCGCCCGGAAGTAATCGCCCAGCGCCGAGAAGAGTTCCTTTGGCTGTACAAGCAGGCGTTGACATCTCTTCCCCGTGGCATGCCACATCTCAGCGCCATTGATATCGCTCCTTTTACCTCTTTGATGACGCTCATCGATGAGACACATATCAATGAAGAGATACACTGGATACCCGCCAACGATTTCCAACAGGCCGTGGTTACCACGCACGAGGACTTGCTCCGCTCCATGGATAGCCAACTGCTCACGTTGATAAAGGCTCACGGCCTGCCTCCGACTCATGAAGAGCTGACTGTGCCTCGCTTCAAATGCAATAAGTGCGCCACTATCGTCGCGTACCCGGCTGTGCTGGTGCACTCATGTCGTCGTGGACGGGATTGTAACGCCGACGACCAGCTGGTCATTGATTCAAAATATCGCTGGAGGAGCGATGTTTTCTTACCTTTGGAAGCGAGTGCGACGAGGCGAACGCTTCGCTCGCTGACTCAAACACATGATCAGCCATTATATGTCTGCAGATTGTGCCATAGCGAGGCCACTACCTTTAATTCGAACACGCTCCCGTTGATGACGTGGAGAGAGGCTTCGGTGAGGACTTCATTGTTTCCATTATTAGTCGGCTCGAACTAACAGGCACACCGATTTCAGAAACACGACAATCACGACGATTGGATGTTCGTCAGAGAGCCGGCGTCTGTAATGTTTGGACGGATGAGGATGGACGTCGAAATACCACAGTGGAGGCGCACGAATGTTACATCTGTAACCATCCGCGGGGTTCAGTACGAGATTCAAGGTGACGAGATTGTACACCTTTCAGAGATGGCGGAATGAAGGCTAGAATTCTCTCTTGGAACTACAGTACAATTATCAACTAGGCAAAGTATACATAGATTACAATACTGTCAACGTGTCGATTTCAAGAACATGCGAAGAATTATAAGCTACTAGTCAAATCTACCTTGTCACGTTTCGGCAAATTAAGCAGGCCCTTTTGCAGCAGCACATTTCGCCTCCTTATCCGCTCTATCATTACCACCCGGACCTTCATGAGCCGGAACCCACTGCAAGACTACGCACAGCGATGGCCGACTCCTCACCAGAAAATAAAGCTGCCGATAAAACTCCTCCACCAAATATCTCTCTCCTCCTTTCACCTCTCCCTTCTGAATCGCCATAATCGCCGACTGAGAATCCGACAGGATGATGGCCCGTATGAGTTTGCGCACGGACTTGATCATGCCAAGAGCCAGAAGGACACCGACCAATTCAGCTTCCAGGACGGTGCGCTCGTCACCGGGTCCAAGGTAAAGGTGTTCCGCTACTTCCGCCACTTCGGAAACGGATGAGCTTGGAAGCGTATTGCTCCAAGACGCCGCCCCTACACCGACCTTGAGTGCGGAGCCGTCTGTATAAATCATAGGTATGTGGCGCGGGCAGGCTGAGGCATCGGCTTGCGCCTCTTTCCTGGTTTGGGCCACGCGAATCTCGATGTGCTGTCTGGAAAGATCATGGTAGTGTTTGACTTTGCCAGTTGGACTTTCTTTGCGGGAAATGGAAGCCAGACGGGAAGACGAGCGAAGGACATTTCGAATGTGAGCAATGTCATCTCTCGGGATCAGCCAGGACTTGGGGAGATGCGGCGGAGGAATGGAAGAGAAATGGACGCCACACTTGTTAGGAACCGCCAAGTGTCTATGAAGGAGTGTGTGCTTGACGGGAAAGAGAAGAATGCTTGACATTACGAGTTCTCTGTCGGATGCAGTTGATTCCACCTGACATCGAGGATACATCTCGTTTATAAGTCTTCTACAAAGGTAACAATCAAGACTCGCATTGGACTCACATACCTATCAACATTCAGATCAGTCCATGCTAACAGAATGGATGAACCTTTCCACATAGCTCCATAGATGGATTGCTGCGTCCGCCCTACATACACCACTGCAATACAATGGGAAATAAAGATTTTCGATTGTCATCATCAACGTCACTGTGACGAACGAGAAAAGGGAAGAACCAGCTAGCCGCAGCGAGCACTAAGTCACTCGCCTCACTGATCAATGTTCTTAGTGTTGACGCGATCGTCCTGGAGTAGAGCGTCGAGCGAGATGATAGGAATGATGATGGTGCTGATGTTAAGTAGGAGGCAAATAGGACGTCTCAAACACACGGCGGTACGATCTTCTAGGCGGGCATCCTGAGGTTGAGGTAGGAAAGTCCAGTAGAGCCTCGGGGATGACCTTCATCAAGACCGTTCGCGGTGTCCGGTAGGTAGCCATTGGGGACTTTAGTCAAGCCAGTAGAAGAATTGCGTCGAACGTCAGTAGGGCGTCGAAGCAAAGTAGTCTAGAGCTTGTGTGCGTGTGCGCGCGAGCAGGTAAGTTCGGCATTTCTCAGCCGGAGATGAAGCCAATAGCACACAAATGCAAACAAGGGTCGACCGCACCTCTTCATGTTTCGCGCCACATCACGTCCTCTTTTTCGCATCAGTCGCGCACCCTCCGCTCGTTGTACCCCGCAATGCTCAACACTACGGATACCGGCTTCGACGCGGTCAATAATGCGGATACCGACGCTGCGGCCGTACAGTGCCCTACCCCAGCCTAGGCTTGCCAGCACAGTCAGCCAGCGTGGATGGTGGCAGCGGGCATGGTTTCGTGAGGACGGCACGCCCAGATCGAAACGAAAAGGCGCTCTCTATTCTTTTCTTGCTAGTCTAGCGCTAGTACCGATTCCCGCTCTCGTATATGCGCTCGTTTTGTCCCGAGAGCGCGCGCACCTCGCGTGGTCGCTTGTCCAATGTTACCGTACCAACGCTAGATTTGACAATGTAGATTGGGACGACTATGATAGTGTCGTCGATTATTTCCGAGACGTGAGCCCATAAATCTGTTCGTTCGTGTGTGTGTGGCCAACAGAAAGACTGTAGCTTGTCATTGTGATCGTGGTGAATGACCTCAAGATACCCCAGGATGAAGTAAAAAGATTTTTTAAAAACGTGAAATCCTGGGGCAAAGAAGACCTTGGCGCATCCGACGAATTCTCCCCATCCCGCCTCCGCGTCCGCGTCACGCAACTCATCTTCACTCACGCCGCGCTTAAGGTCAATACCGTCCTCCTCATCCTGGATCTCATCAGAATCGAGCAGACCAAACTGCAAGTCGGCGTCAAGCTCATTGACTTCATTCATCCCAAACGCGACACCGTTGCCGCTTCCAAGAAGGGATTGCTGGAAATTGGATTACGGGCCAAGATGATATTACGTAGTGACCTCAGTGAATGGGCGGCGTTTGTGCATCGTCCGAGTGGAGGTGGGGAGAAACTGTTGGAGCTTGATAGTAGTAAAGTTGAGAGGCTCAAGGCTGATCCTGCGGCGGATTGGGAGACTGTCGAGTGAATGTAAGGTTGAACCTTTTCTTGTCCTACGAGAAAAGGCTGAGATCAAGCTTTCAGATTGATCGTTGCTTGGGATTGGACTTTGAGAAGAAGGCTTTGATTTCTGGAGGATGTCATGATGTGTAGGTCAAATCACGCGGCCTCACTCTGCGATGTGTCCCGCCGATGGTTTTCTGCATATCATTTTTGAATCTGTTCTGCCTTGCAGTATCGATGGAGTGATTGTGACGAGGCGACTGCTTTTTTCTATCCTTCTGGTGGCAGAGACGATCTCCCGTTGTAAGTCTGTAATGATTGGCTATGTTCAATGAGAATAAGCCGCTGATAACATGAAGGTTACGATAAGTGATTTCACGCCCGTTTTCGAAGTTATATAACTAACGGGAGTATACTATGCAAGAACCTGACATTCATGATGATTGGATGTTCGTTAAGGAGCCATTGTCCAAGGCGTTTGAGGAGAAGGGGGGTGGTGTCCGTGCCAGTTGGCACCGGTCTTCCTTCAAGGTCGTTACAAACTAAGATTTACTGATAATAGAGCGTATGTAAGTATACCTCGTTTATTGTTGGTTATATGAGCAATATTGAATGTTACACGGACGGTTGAGTTCGGCATTGCTCAGCCGGAGATGAAGCCAATAGCACACAATCGCAAACAAGGGTCGATCTCTTCCCCGCACCTCTTCATGTTTCGCGCCACATCACGTCCTCTTTATCGCATCAGTCGCGCACCCTCCGCTCGTTGTACCCCGCAATGCTCAACACTACGGATACCGGCTTCGACGCGGGCAATACTGCGGATACCCACGCTGCGGCCGTACAGTGCCCTACCCCAGCCAAGGCTTGCCAGCATAGTCAGCCAACGTGGATGGTGGCAGCGGGCGTGGTTTCGTGATGACGGCACGCCCAGATCGAAACGAAAAGGCGCTCTCTATGTTCTTCTTGCTAGTCTAGCGCTCGTACCGATTCCGGTTCTCGTGTATGCCCTCCTTTTGTCCCAGGAGCGCGCGTACCTCGCGTGGTCGCTTGTCCAATGTTACCGTACCGACGCAAGATATGACAAAGTGGATTGGGACGACTTTGATAGTGTCGTCGATTATTTCCGAGACGTGAGCTCATTAATATGTTCGATCGTGTTTGTGGCCAACAAAAGAACTGTGTAGCTCGTCATTGTGATCATGGTGAATGAACACAAGATGCCCCGGAATAAAATAAACATATTCTTTGACCGTGTAAAACGCTGGTGCAGAGAAGATCCCGCGCCATCATCCGAATCATCCCGCGTCCTTATCATGAAACGCATCTTTACGAACGCCGCAGTCGACATTCATCTCCTCTTGAAAATCAGTTGGGCGACCAAAATGAAAGTCGGCATTGAGCTTAGTGACTTCATTTACGGCCACACACCCGAATTTGACTCGACGTTGTCGGATGGACTTGCGGCCATGGTCTCCTTACGTGCTAGGCTGATTATGTGGGCGGCAGCTGTGATTCATGCGGACGCAGGCGGGGAGAGGCTGTTGCAGCTTGATAGTACTAAAGTTGAGAGGCTCAAGGCTGATCAGGTGGCGGATTGGGAGACTATTGAGTGAAGGTAACTTTTTGTCCTACAAGGAAAGACAGATCAAATTTTAGATCGTTGCATGTAGTTATCGGTGTACGTACGCTGCCAGTGAGTACGTGATCTTACTAGGATAATTTATTCACCTGACATTTGTCGTCATACTCAGAACAAGGTATTCAAGCTGTCGAAGGTTCATACTGCTCTTCAAATTGCACTGCTTGTGCTTACGTCCCATAGCACTTCTCACACCCGCTAAATATGGCGTCTACGTTGCACTTGGAGGCTTAGCCTGTGCTGTGGTAGCTCCGCTGGTGGCGCTTATGGTATTAGTGCGGCGGGGTCCGGTAGCAGCGCCTTCGCTGGCTACCTAGCCGGCGACGCGGGTGGCGCCATCGTAGCCGCCTCCTCTTTGGCTACAATACAAAGCGTCGCGATGGGAGCGGCTTTACCTGCCATTGGCTACGTCGGTGGCAGGAGCCGTAATGTTTGTCATCGCTCGAGCGGTCGTAGCGGTCGCTGCAACCGTTTGAAACAAGGTTCCGACGCTCGAGGATATGACTTCGTGTATATTCTCATTTCGCACTTATGCTTCCTTGCGACTATATGACTATGTTTTCCCTGGTGTATATACATCTTTTACCAGCTATCATCACTGTTTATAAAGCCAAGTTCTTTGGGTAAGTGTAGATCCCACTCAAACGGCCCCAGCATGGGAACATCACGATGGAAGCTCTATAACGCCGACTGTCAATGATGCTTTAAACCTCTGTCTCTTACTACCATCTCATATGCTAGGTCAGTGTAAACACTTTATAGCCGTCATGTTGGATGCTGACTTGCAGACAGGAGCTGTCATCGGTATGTTGCCAGACGACTTGTGTGGAGCCGATTACAACGTGTTAACTTGAACAGACGCCTTGTCCTCTATTACACAATTATTGTATCGTGTGGCTCTTTACGCTACTACACAAATATTGTATCCTGTGGCTCATTACGCTACTACACAAATATTGTATCCTGTGGCTCAGTACGCTTTCAGTGCGTATGCAATTCTTACTGGGATAATCCATCGAACTGACACTTCCCGTCATACTCAGAAAAAGGCATTGAAGCTGTCGAAGGTTACATACTCTTGTTCAAATCACACTGCCTGTGCTTACTACATCTCATAGCACTTCCCCCGCCCGCTAAATATGGCGTCTACGCTGTACTTGGAGGCTTAGCCTGTGCTGTGGCGGCTCCGTTGGCTGTGCCAGTTATTCTTGGGGTCATTTTTGGTATTGGAGCGGCGGGGCCGGTAGCAGGAGGCGTCTTCGCCGGCTTCCAAGCTGCCGCCGCGGGTGGGGCCATTGCAGCTGGTTCTTTCTTGGCTACGATTCAAGGCATCGTGATGGGAGCGGCTTTACCTGCCATTGGCTATGTTGGTGCCGCGGTCGTAGGAGCATTCGTGGCCGTTTGCGCTCGAGCAGGTGTAGAATAGGTCCTCCACTATCAAGCGCGGGGCAGGAGTGACCTCTATATAACATTGATAGTGCACATTTCATGTTCTGATTATAGGAATTCAAGTGGGGACAAATCCAAGTGTTTGTTAATGCGGTGGGCAGGTTCTCCACCCTACAGATGCCTTAGCCAGCAAAGACCGCCGATACATGAATGCGCCCGCCGCCTTCGCGGCCTACACGAGAAGATTGGTATTCTCGTGATCTGAAGAGAAAGTACAACAAACTACGGCTCTTGTATGGAATATGATAGATATTTGTGATTCTGTAGTGGATGAAGAAATACAAAACTACGTCAAGTAAACTTATTATTCAATCAAGACTCATGCTCTCCAAAGAAAGATCACCGACACTGTTTTGCGGGGCCCTTCCAAAATCCGGCAACATCCTCAAGGTCCTCATATCTACTAACCGATTAAAATACTCCCACCTCTCCCCTTGGATACGCCTAGCTTTCGCTGCCAGCACCAGCTTCTTCGCATATCCTTGCGCCGTGATAGCATCACCCAAAGCGACATACCCCTTCAATGCCTCATGGAGAAAGAACAGGTACGCTTCGGTCGCGTGAAGCAGCTCCAGCTCAATCAGCCTGAGGGCCTCCAACGTCTGTTGCAGGTACCCCCCGGAGGTAGACGCCGGACAGTCCTCGTAAAGCTGGGCGACTCGAGACCGACGTGTATCGGATTCCGCGGGCTGTCGGCAAGCGGGGCAGAGACACTGGAATTTATAATTGGCAAGCTCCCGGTGGCGGGCGGCGGTTGAAGCAAGAGGGTTCCCGTTGTACCGGAGAGTGAGCTCTTCTCCGGCGGCGATGTCACGAGCAGCGCGAACTTGCACGGAGAGAGAGGTGGTGTCCCATTGTCCGATGACGTTTTGGCAACAGCTGGACATTTGACTTAGATCAAAACTTGGACCACCAATCACAGAAAGGAATTGAATACCTATGGTTGAGAAGAGAAATCGTCGCCCAGACAGCCGAGAACTTTTCATGTCCAGCTACTGTTGATGGAGCCGCTGAAGGCGCGTTAGCCCAAGAAAAGTGCAAATCTCATCAAAGACCAGCCTTGACCGTCGACAACAAGGGAGCCGATTGAAAATCCATTGGTATTGAGCTTTCCCGGAAGCGAAAATCCTCCACACTCGGCCGCACTCTGACAACTGTAGAGACTCATGAAGGCCGTCCGATACTCCTGCGGCATTCTCTCCAATGCGGCCTTCACCATCTTTTCGTGGTGCATGTTTTTGATAGTGTTCGTGACCTCAGGCGTCAACTTGCTAATAGGATATCCGGCGGGAAGGCAAGGCGGTTCCAACGTCTCCGGTTCGATTAGGAGCGGGCGCTCGTCCAGTATGAGGTCCCCCATCTTGAGAGCGCATGCAGCGACCATTCCTCGGCCCTTCCCGGGAAAATCGACGATACGGTAAGTCTCTTTAGACCGGCGTTCGAGGGCGCGCGGGAAACCAGGGAGTGCAAGGATCTGTTTTTTCATCGACGGAGGAATAAAACACTCGGTCCATCCATCGGGGTATTCTGCGAGACTGAGGCTTGTGCGAGGAAGCGTCGTCATCGTGCAGCGCCTATCAGAGTACTTTCGGCGAATGGGCGTCACGCTAGGCTCTACAGCGAGATGAGCACGAGCGAGGAAAAAGGACAAGAAGGAACTGACCTGTAAGACATTTCGCCAGAGACTCCTCGCCGTCGGACTGCGAGGATCCAGACTCATCGGATGAAAGAGGGATGTTCTGGATGACATCGAGCGGTCTGGCAGACTCAGATACAACCGCACTCTTCACCGCAAGTTGTCTGTGTCGGAGAGGGGTTCCTTGTGGGTCAGATTTGAGGAAACCGCGCTTCATAGTCATGTTGAAGGGCAGGTTCTGGAATCGCAGAAATGAGAGGGATTATATATGCGGACGGCGTTTATTTTTTACCCTTAGATGAATTTGGATGAATGCTGATCGTCCTTTAAACTTTACAGCGCCTAGTAAGAGGCCGTGCTCCGCTGGAACATTGGCTTGAAAATACGACATCCACCCAAGTCTGTGGATACTCCAAGTGCGGATCTTCCCTTCCCGTAGCGCGACCATCTAGGGTACACAAAAGCACGACTGGATTTCAAAAGCTTCCGGACCTGCAAGAACCAAGCACTCGAGGAGCGGGCACACTTCAAACCCAGTAAAGTGTGACTTTGGGTAATAGGTGAGATTTAGGGAACGAATGGTGGGGAATTTGCCGCGCAGAATGTTGATAAAGTCCACGCAGACAGGAAGCACCGTCAACGTGATGGATTCCCAACAAGTGGAATAGTCGATCAACACTTGAAAAAGTTTTTGTGCGAGAGAACCATTTCTGCCTCGAAAGGCAGAGAGCCCGAGTTGGAAGGTGAAATGACATCCCCGGAACCGCGTACGCTCTAGCCTTGTCTTCACCAGCGAGACTGGGTCCTTCAACGTCAATGTCTGATACCCAAGGTGGATAGTATCATGGGACCACAGGCGGGAGCAGTATAATGCGGTCCTCCGCCAAAACGAGCAAACGTGGGACACGTTCCATGGGGCCTCAGAACGGCGGTAGAGCGCGCGTTCAAACGAAGAAACTGAAAGCCGTGGTGGTAGCGCGAAGGTGAAAATTTCCATCCATACTTCAGCCGGAATGCGACTTGCGGGGGAGGTCGACGGGAACCCGTTGTACTGAGTCATTTACGCGTATCACGGAGTGAACGACGCGTTCCAAGCAACGTCTTGAAGCTCGGAGGAGTATGCACGTAGTGGTAGAGGTTCCCGAGTCCAACCCGAATTGTTGGTGAGTGGTGAAAGAGGAAGTGCCGAAGGCCTCCCGAAACAAACATGCATAATCATTCCCAGTCTTTCCAGTTTAATTTGCGAGATGGATGCTGTCCCATTACGTGGAAAACTACAAGATATTAGTCTCTGAGACAATGGACAAATGGTTATTCAAGAAAGAAGTAAACGACAGCTCCGATAAACAGTATCTGCTTAGAAACAGCGGAGTTGAGCCTAGAAAACGGAGAAGTCCCATCCGCGTCACTATCTTCCTGTACATGTGGAGGTCGCCGATCATCGTCGAGCAATGGTCAACATTGTAGTATCCCTCCATCATCTCGCCATAGAACAGTTACGATACACCCGACGAGGAATGGACCCTGTGCCTAGGACCGAACAGTTGTATCGCTGCTGTCAGTCAGAGTCGCCAGAACACGCGCTGATCAGGTGCGGAGCTAGTCGCGACGTCGTGGCCGCTCGAGCAGAGTACATGCCCAAGTTCTTCGCGGGTGTAAGAGGGTTCGATTAGATGTTCCGACACGGAGATTCTACAAGCGATGACAGTGGTGTTTAATCACCCAGCGATTGACACGCTAGCCGCATACATGCGTAAGGTCCCGGCCTACCAATCCTTTATGCTCAGCTGTCGCTGAACAGCTAAAATTCGAGGGATTGACATACCTGGTCTTTCCGTTTGTCGAGCTTTCAAGCTCTACCATAGGAGGTGGCATGGGGGTCCCAGGTTGTTTAGCGATGGGTGAGGCGAGTGGTAGTTAGGATATGGACAATGTATTTGTGTCGTGAGCCTAGCGTCCGGCGATCTAGATAGGTCATGATGATAATACAATACTATTAAGTACATGCATTTAGTACAGACACGAGATTCAAAGGTTTGCGAGTAGAACATCAGCAGCCTGAAAGTACTCAAAAGTTAGCCTCCTATGATGCTATCAACAAAACAAACCTTTTCCCCAATCGCATACGCATAGCTTTGCGTATTCGCAGAACTGAGCTACACGGAAATCAACACATGCCCCAAAACACACCAAAGAAACCCGCGCTCTCACCAGAGGAATAATCGAACAATCAACAACACGAAGATTCTCAGTCCCATACACCTTCAGATCCGCATCAACAACCCCGCCCAGCTCACGAGGCATCATCGCCGCCGTCCCGACTGGATGATGCACCGTCCCAAGCGTTTCACCCACAAACTTTCCCAGATCAGACCTATCTTTCTCCCCGGGCATAGTGATGCTTGTGATCAAGTCCTTCACCGGTGACGTCTGACAGAGCTTCTCAACGAACTCGATGGCGCGCACGAGGATCTCGCGGTCCGTAGAATTCGCCAGGTATCTCGGGTCGACATTAGGAGGCACCTCGGGAGAAGCAGACGAGATATGTACACGACCGCGCGCGAACGGATGCGAGTACGCTGTGAGGATTGACGAATGGCGCTTCAACGGGTCTGGGGTGACTCCAGGGACTGGGTAAGGCCCGTTGATAGTCAAAATTCTGATGCATACCAATCAGCTCTGCCAGAACATCCCCATCGCGAACATAAAACGCACTGGCTGAATGGTTGACTGCTATCCTTGACCCAGCGGCGAAGAATCTCGTATTGCTTCTCAATACCCTTACGCACTGTCGGATCAAGAGATGGAAATAGATCTGGTTCAGAATCGGCTTGAGTTTGAGACCAAGTAGCGACATCATCTGGGCTTCCAATGGCTGAGGCCGGAAGGAAGGCAAAGCAGGATGAGACTCCAGCCAAAAGTCCGTCGCCCTTCTTGCTAGAAAGCACGATCAGAAAACATACAAAGTAGACTTTTGGTAATCGTACTAGAGTTCCTGTTGCTCAGCAGCTTCCTTGGGATCCGCGAAAACCTCGAATGTCTTGAAATGTTTCTGAGTCTCTACAATAGTTGGTGCAAATGCATGATCCTCTGAAATATTCTGTTAATTCCTGCCAATACAAGACGGAGCGAACTTGAAGCACATACGAAGATTCTCGCCGACCCCTGGGAGATCAACAACACATTCGATGCCGAACGACTTCAAGATAGAAGCGTTACCGATGCCTGAAAGTTCCAGTATCTGCGGTGTATGCAAAGAACCTTGAGGAAGACACTTCAATACCGGTGAACTTGAAGCGTGGTCAGTGAATCATACCAGCGGAGACAACCACCTCTTTCGCTGCTTTCACCGAGGCGGTCTTCCCATCTAGTTGGACTTCAACGCCAGTAGCTTTATTCCCTTCGAACGTAATCTAAAAAGGCATTGAACACCAAATATGAGACGAATATAAACAACGCACCTTGGTGACCGAGACCTCCGTCACCACGAGTAAATTCGGCAAGGCCTTGTTCGGAGCGAAGTATTCAGAGGCGGCATATGAGCGTTTTGAAATGGAGGAATCGACGGATAATGGTGCGAGGAACCCCCCGACGGGACGGCCATCGCTCTGAATATATTGTCAGTGCACGTATGTTGATCATAGGCGTAAACCCACAGCTTCAGGCTTCCTATTAATACCCAGAGTTTCAAGACCGTCAAGCAAAGGCATCACCATTTCGTCGATGTGGGCTGGATAAGAACTGGCGATGGCACCGCTCATGCCGTGATACTTCGCATCCGGGATGGCGGAAGCGAGTTTTCCGTCGACAGATGGCGGCAAGGATTGAAGGCGTTCACTCTAGTGTATTGACGGTTAGTAATGGTGCGCGCGAATTAGATGCGGGACAGGCCAAACCCTCTTCATATAATGTAACATGTTTTCCCAATTCCATCCGGCATTGCCAAACTCTTCCAGAGCGTCAAATTCTTCCTTTGAAGGCCGTACGAAACCCAAGAAGTTCAACTATCATGCCAATTAGGACGATCCAACAATTGCAACACGATGAAAGTACCAGCGATGAGCCGCCCAATCCTTTGCCATGCGAGTTAAGAATGCGCCTGTTCGCAGCATGAACTTGGGGAACCTACAAGGGCGTGTTACTTGAGCGCATTGACAGCGACAATATCTCGCCGTACCGTGTAATATGCCCAATCGTATTTGGGGTTATGAATAGCCTGAGACATCATGCCTACACGAGCGATCCTGTTAGTATATCGCCTCAGCCAGTTACATGCTCTCTACCTGGGATATCGACCAATGGATCGTTTTCATGATATGTGCCCGCTTCGAGGACAGCAACGGTGGTGTGGGGACTACCCGTCGCGAGTCTGTGTACGGCGATGTCAACCTGACGATTCGGAACGCGGAAAGGTGAAGAATTGACCTCGCAGCGAGTGTTAAGCCGCTGGTGCCGCCGCCAATGATGAGGACGTCGATGGGGTGTTCATGCTGGAGTAGGGCTTCGAGTGAGATGATAGGCATGATGATGGTGCTGAGGTTATGACGCAAATAGGACGTCTCAAATCCATGACCGTACGATCTCCTCGGGCGGTGTAATGCCGAAAGGCTTCAGGTCGAAGTAGAAAATACCAGTTAAGCGAGTATTCTCCTCATGAAGGTCGTTCGCGTTAGAAAAGCCATTGAGAAGTTTGGGCGACTTGGAGGAGTTTGCTCGAATCAATAGGGGTCGATACCTGCCAAACACAGAGCACGTGAAAACTCGCGCTGCCCAAATGCCTAGCGCGTCTGTCAGCGTTTGATACGATTAAAGTCGAGATCTTCATCGTCCATCATTTATACAAGCTTGGATGACCGCGAGACCACTCCACTGAACAAGAAAAGCGCCTTATTCACGCTCCATTTCGCATTGAACAGCATGAGGCTGTCTGATGGCAAGTTGCCGCCTCTAATTGACGCGTCGTTTTGTTCTCCTGTAGAAGAGGGCACGTCGTAATGCCTACTGCTAGTACTGTCGATGATAGGGCATGGCGAACTTGGAATGGGAGTAACCTTAATCTCGAGTCAATTTAATAAGGAGCTTGCGGCGGACATGGGTACACGAACAGTCTTCTGTCTCCCGATCCATTTCGTCCTCCTAGCACTCCTGGCGGTGAAGCGGAAATGGAGCCTAGTGATCTGGCAACTTTCCTATCGTATGGTTGAGCGTCAGCTGTAAGATTGACGACTCACTAGGCATTTCGAGCAACTTGTGGTTCCAGAGAGTCTAGTTGACGCAACGAAGGTCGGAGGTGGGAAGGGACAGCTTGTTCTATCCGAGCTGAAGTTCATTTGACCAATAGAACATACATTTGCCACATACCTTGAATGCATGATATAGAAGGAGATCAAGAGGAAAAGACAAAAAGTGCACTAGTCGTTTCGAAATCGGAAAATGTAATTTTATACTGTGCGCAAATGGCAAGTCCACCGTCCAAAAGAGCAGTCGTTGACACTGTCTGTAGACATGAAAGCAAAAGGGTTAACAAAAGGAGGATCTGAGATTATAACAAGTATCTGGCAGCAAAGGACTCACACTACCCTGGCTTCGCCGCTAGAAACAGGAGTGTGATCCAGTAGCCTCTCCTACTGCCATATTCATTGCGGTGCTAGAGCAGGTACTGTTCAGAAGGGCCTTAGAAACGTACACCGTGGAGGGAGAGTATTGCTGGCTAGCCAGAAAGCGCAAAGAAAGAGGATCGGTCGAGTCAGTACGACAGCAGAAACGCGATCGGAAGAACTCCCGTGACTTCGGTGACGGCGCCCTTTTTAAGTTTGGAGTGGGGATGACGTCGAATCCCCATCTTTCACTTCTACCTCCATCATCCACTCGTTTTCTTCTGTTCATCACTATTTTGTACGTTTTCGGCGGTGGCATTACCATCGTACTCATCGCCTTTCAGCATTTATCAACATGTCTATGCTCGCGTTGTCGTCCATCACCATTTACACCGATATCGCCCGTCACATCCGGTTACTGGTCGACACGCTGAATTCGCAGTATCCCCTTCGTCGCGTGGAACTAGAGCTCTCTCCATCAAGTTTTTGCCAGGAGCTGATCGAAGAGAGTCCTTCTTTTAACCGCAGGCTCAAGGCGCCAAACACAATGCCTCGCAGCTTGTTCGATTCCCTTTTCGAGGCTGCCAATCAGTGTGTCAACAGAGACACGCGGTCGTCGATGGCCATGTTCGCTGGCCTGTATCTGCGAGAGTTTTACCTCGACCCTAGCTATCCCTCTTCCTTGTTCATCGATAACAAAGTGGTCGTGCCGCACGATGCGGTATTCCTCACTCTCTATCATCTCCGCGTCTACGCCAGCCTACAACAGTCGGACCTCAAACATCTTGTTTCCGACATATGCGCTTTCATCCCCCCGAAGACCATCAAACGTTTCGTCTCTGTCGTGGACCCAACTGCTTCTGCCGCTCCGCCAGCAGCGCCTCAGCCTCTCACCTTCGTCCCTATCAGGATGTCTACCTTTGGAATCAACGTGACAGACACCCTATCTTCCCTCGGTCGAACAGCTTCGAGAAAGCTTCTTTCTGCCAAACCTCAAGATGTGCGCGTTACACCTGATTCCGCCCGCGTCCAACGGCAAGATTCCCTTGCTCAGCCTATGGATGCTACCGCTGAGGGTCAGGGATCATCTAGGCGTGCGTTCGACAGCTTGTAGACTCTGTATGAAACACTCAC
>QLPD01005465.1:0-25329 GCA_003314085.1 Hymenopellis raphanipes | reverse complement strand
TACCTGGGAAACCGACTTTGGGTCTTATGGCATCGCCAGGAGCGATGGAACGCCTGTAACTCCCGATACCCTCTTTTCCATCGCGTCCAACACGAAGCTCTTCACCACACTCGCTGTGGGAACCGTTCTCCAGGAGTCTAATATGACGTGGACTACCAAAGCCAGGGACGCGTTCGGCGATCTTTGGGGTATGATGGACGAGGTGATCGACGTCGGGGCTAATCTCCAGGACCTGGCGTCCCATCGTACCGGACTGCCTGCGCATGAATACTTTGGTGGCCCTTTCGACGGCGGAGTTGGGGAGATGGTAAGTAAACATGCCCCCCCCCCTGCCCTGCTCGTAATTATGATGTTTGACCGTATTTCATTTTACTACAGATCTCGAAACTCCGTTATCTCAAACCATCGGCAGAGCTTCGTCAGCAGTTCCAGTACAACAACCTTATGTACGAATCGTTGTCCCACCTGACGGTTCTGCACTCCACCAAGAATCAAACGTACGAGGAGTATGTCGCGGAGAAGTTCTTCCAGCCTCTGAATATGACTTCTACGACGTACTCTGTCAAAGAGGCGGAGAGCTCTGGACTGCTGGCGAATTCGTTTGTCCAGCATGGTCGCGACCAGGCTTTCGGAATACCAGGAACGTCGCGTGAGGTTATTCCGTTCATGTTGCGTCCTGGTCAGGAAAACATCTGGGCTGGCGCGGCGGGAATTTTTTCGACTACGAGAGATATGGTGAGTAATACTTCTTGATACAAGTCTTCTTACCCCATATGAACTCTTCGTACAGGTCAAATGGCTGTCGATGCTTATGAACAGCGGCGTTGATCCTATTTCTAACAGTACGATTGTCTCCAGCGACATCATTACGCATGCTGCGAATGGCGTCTCTGTCTCAGCAGGAACTGGCGATTTTCCTGAACTCGTGAGAAATTGAATCGTTTGCTTTTCGGTACTCGTTGACGCTTATTGTTAGAGCCCTCAAGTGTATGGATGCGCACAATGGGGCTTCTCTTACCGTGGTCACGAAACCGTTGAACATACCGGGCATAATCCCGGATTCCACTCCCAGGTATGAAAGTCTTCCTCACTCTCGTTGTATATTAATGTTCCTTCTTACAGGTTGCTCGATACCCCAACGATAACATCGGTGTCATCGTGCTGACCAATAACGAGAACGACTACTTTGTGGCGGAAGCAATCAAATACAGACTCACGGAAGAATTGCTCGGCCTCGACTTTGTTGACTGGGAGCCCAGGTAAGCACTCGGCATCCGTGCAACACTGCATCTCCTTGACCTTTTAAATCTTCAGAGATCTCTTAATTCAAACCACCTTCGCGGATGCCTACCAACTAATCACCATACCCGAAAATCCCTCTGATCCCTCCACGCCGTATGCCGACATGGAAGGCACCTATTCTCACCCTGCCTATGGGACATTCAACGCCTGCTATATCGACACCTCCCCCTCCGAAGGCTGCGCCACTGCCGTAAACCACCCAGTCATCAAGGAAGTTCTCGGAAACTCGACTACGCCCTCCTTAGTTATACCCTACCCAAGATACTGGGCAAAGTACATTTTGTTGCAGCACTATGACGGCAATCTCTTCAATGCGTCCATGATCTGGACGAACTGGGATGTACGACGCGAAGAGGGCTTCGAAACGAACATGGATGAGGTGACGGAGGGAGATGTCATCACTGGACAGGACGCTCGCTACGTAGCGGAATGGATTGATGGCCAGTGGGCTTTGCGTGGAAACTTCTGGGGTGCATCAGGAGACGTGGTGATCCAGGTTGGCGAAGGTGAAGGAGAGGTCGTTTTTGATAGGGTTTAATTAGTAATTTGTGCTTGCTATCGTGGACTTTTGAACAATGCTAATTACACACGGATACAAAAAAGAGCGGCACACAGCAAACATAGACACTCAGTATCGTCCTCTGCCACCTCCACCTCGTCTTGAACCCGACCAGTGATCGTCGTTCTGTCCTCGGGAACCGTTCCAGGAATCATAGCCACCACCTGAATCATAACCACCTCGTCCGTATCCCCCTCGCCCTCCGCCGCCGCCGTCATAGTCTCCTCTCCCCCGACCTCCAGAATCATACCCTGCCCGTCCGTTGTCGTATCCTCGACCGCCACCGCCACCACGCATACTACGACCAAACTCATCCGCGCCCTCGAACGAGTTGTCTTGCGATCGAGGCGGAGGTATAGACGGCGGAGGTGGAGCACTCCCGCCTCCCAATCCAGGAATGAAATCGTCATTCCCACCACTGTCAAACTCCGGTGCACTACTATATGCGCCACCGTTCCCGTTTTGAGACGGCTGCTGGAATGTATCCGCAGACTTGTTGCTCTGAGCTCCCCACCAATCGCTGCTGCCGCCGCCGCCCCCACCGCCACCGCCACCGTAACTGAAGCCTGGCACCATTGCCTCGTCATCGTCATCTTGGCCGCTCATGTCGATGATCTCTGGGGGCTTTTCTCCGCCTCCCGAGAATACAGAAGTAACGTCGCCCGGTCGCTCGCGCGACCAAAATCGCGTCGTGTGATCGTTGGATGCTGTGACGAGGAGATGTCCGAGGGGGTGGAAAGCCATTGACCAGACATTGGAATCATGCGCTTGTGAAAGAGTCGCGCGTGGTGTGATCACGGGCTGGCTCAGAGAGACATCTTCCGAGTCCAAGTCCCAATGAAGGACAGCACCTTCTGACCCGCCAGATACGAGAATGGGATGCACAGGATGCCAGGTCACAGCTGTATATGCGATGAGAAAAGCTCGATGAAGACATTGTAGAACGCTTACAGCAGACTTCTTTCTTGTGTCCCTTGAGGATACGGTACTCTTTCATGGCGCGGATGTCAAACACGCGTACTGTCTGGTCTCGGGATGCGCTTGCAATCAAGTTGCCATTTGGAGACCAAGCGAGAGCTTGTATCGTATTTTTGTGCGAGTGTAAGGTTGTTAGCGCTGAGCCAGTTCGTGGATCCCAGAACTTGATTTGATTGTCTTTACTACCGGACGCGAGAAGACCTTTGGTAGGATGCCATTCGACACATTTGACATCCCAGCCATGTCCTAGAAGGCAAATAAATATGAGCTGAAGCGATCACTGCTAATACATACCTGTTAAAACACTCTCCACTCGACTGTCCTGAAACGACCAGATGCGCACACTAGAGTCATCACTAGCAGTGGCGAAACGTCGGTCATCTGGGCTAAAGCTTATGCCCCGAATAGCTTCGCGGGACGTTGATCCCTGCCAGGCGGTTAAGTTGTTCATGTTAGGTTCAAAGTACTTGATGACGCCGCTCTTGTCCGCCGACACCAGATACGCGCCTGAGTGTGTAAAGGTGAGGGTGCAGATGGGGCTGTCATGGGCTTGCAGGATGGTTTCAAAGTTGAACGTCAGACCGTTCCAGAGAGTAAATTCGCCGCTCGTGGAGCCGGTGAGTATACGTCGTCCTTCGGGAGTCCACTGACAGTCTAGTGTGGGTGCTTATAAGATGCATCAAAGCGAAGGACACGAACCGTCACAACGTTAACAGGGCAACGGATTTTATTCGTTGATGTATGAACAAATTTTGTACACAATGAAGTAGATGCATTATCAGGGTATGCTTTGGGTGGTAAGAGCTAGCGTGGACGGTTAGCTTGTATACTACAAACGTATAGTAAGCTCACATTTATGATTTGAGGCGGACATGGTCGTAAATAGGGAATATAGGATCCACTTGGACGCGTAGTCCGTAACTGATGTTCCGTTATTGCGGCGTCACAGTTAAAATAGTCAATGTACCAACCATTGACCAGCGTCCGACACCACCAAAGTAGTCCACAGTCTTGCGTGGGCGCGCCTTCTTTATCATCTTCCCGTCCAGCATTTGCCTGCTATTGGCGAGTTCTTGTTCCTGGACTTTCGCGTCATCGACTGGTGGCGGTTGAGGAGGTAAAAGGTATTTTGAAGGCATCCATTCTGTAACAGGACCAGGTGAGGACGAGGGCAAGCATTTGGTGGGAAGGAGGACTGGCAGAGTAGCTGCTGCCATGAGCGTTGGAAATAGGTTTCCTCTTGCGTGCTGACCTTAACCTTAACATCGGAATGTCGGACCGGTACTTCGGCCGCTCAAGAATTGATGAATTTCGAGTCAAGCAGTGTTTGTTTTCTGTTCTCCTCCACGATGTCTGAAACGATGGACATCCGTCTGGCACGCGTCCTGTTGAGGCTGCAGAGCCTTCCATCGATGACGCTTCCCACCGACTATCCCCGCCCATCTGGTTCCCACAAGCTCGTCGAGGTCGCTCATCTCGCACAACTTTCCGAAAATGCTTCATTGGCCTTGATGAAACTTGCTCTCTACAATGAAAACGAAGACAGCGACGAGGATGACGAAAGCAGCAGTTTGCAACGGCCCTCAGCTTTCCACCTGCTTTTGGCCGCCTTCACCGTGTTACTGCACAGATACACTGGTGAGACAGATATCGTGGTGGGGTCTTCGTCCGCACAGGCTCGTGATCCCCTGGTCCTCAGATTGTCTGTGGATCCATCCGATCCGTTCTGGGGCATCGTTCGTCGCGTTCAACAGGTCGAACAGGAGGCAGAGGCTGACGCCGTTCCTTTTGAAGCCATCACCAATGCCTTGTACAAGGGCAAAGACGCGACGATGGAGGGTCCCATATTCCGCGTTCGTTTCTTCGATGAAACCGACGCACCCCAGGAAAACTTCATCCGATCGACTAGCTTGACTTCAGATCTGACCGTGTTTGTCACACGTTCACCTGCTTCATCTCGCGCATCTATCGCGCCCCGTATATCCTTGCGTGTACTCTACAACTCGCTGTTTTTCACTCATACCCGAATAACGACCATGATCGACCAGCTGACCGTTCTTCTCAAAAAAGTTGCTTTTAATCCTATCGCGGTGGCTGGCACAATACCTCTCCTGACGCCCTCACAACGAGAACGCCTGCCGAGTCCTACCGCTGACCTTAATTGGTGCGACTGGAAAGGCGCAATCACTGATGTTTTCTCGCGCAATGCACGTGAATGGCCCGATAGGCCTTGCGTCGTTCAGACGCTTCCTGCTGCGTCACCCTCAGATGTTCAAGGAAAGGACGTTTATTCTTACGGCGCTATCCGACGCGCCGCGAACGTTCTTGCTCACCATCTCATCAAGAGTGGCGTACAACGCGAGGAAGTCGTCATGGTTTATGCGCACCGAAGCGTTGATTTGGTAGTAGCTGTCATGGCCGTCCTTAAGGCTGGTGCAACCTTCTCGGTTATAGGTTAGTGAAAATTTTAGCATATCGTTTACTTTGCTCAATATCTCCATTCAGATCCAGCATATCCGGCCTCACGGCAAATCATCTACCTTCGCGTCGCTCAGCCTCGCGGTCTAGTCGTACTCAAAGGAGCCGGTATCATCAATCCGTCTGTACGCGAGTTCTTGTCGACAGAGCTTAAAATTCGCGTTGAAGTTCCTGGGTTGGAAGTCATGACTGATGGGCAAATAGTGGGAGGACTGGGAACTGATGGAGTTGACGTTCTCCGTTCAATTGCAAATTTGGGAGATACAGACCCGAATGTCATTTTGGGACCCGACAGTGTTGGAACGCTTTCATTCACTAGTGGAAGTACCGGTATTCCCAAGGGTGTGAGGGGCAGACATTACAGTCTAACCCATTTCTTCCCCTGGATGGGCGAGCGATTCGGCCTGAACGAAACTTCGAAGTTCACCATGCTCAGTGGCATCGCGCACGATCCTATACAACGTGATAGTCAGTGTACATTCCTCAGGTCACGAAAAAACGTCTAACGTTCTTCCCAGTGTTCACACCACTTTTCTTCGGTGCTCAACTCCATGTTCCTACCTCAGATGATATCGGGACCCCCGGGCGATTGGCTGAATGGATGGCTGAGAGTGAAGTCACTGTCACCCACTTGACGCCAGCCATGGGGCAACTTCTTTCAGCCCAAGCAACCCGCCAAATTCCATCTCTCCTGAACGCATTCTTTGTCGGAGACGTGCTCACTAAGCGCGACTGTCTCCGTTTGCAGTCCCTTGCAGCTAATGTTCGCATCATCAACATGTACGGTACTACGGAGACGCAACGTGCTGTTTCCTACTTCGCGATCCCACCTGTGTCTGTTGACCCGACCTTCTTGGCGAGTCAGAAGGACATCATGCCCGCCGGAGAGGGCATGGTCGATGTTCAGCTCCTCGTCGTAAACAGGAACGACAAGAACATTCCTTGCGCAGTTGGAGAAGTCGGCGAGATATACGTGCGCTCTGGTGGGCTGGCGGAAGGTTATCTTGATGCTGAAGCCTCGAAAGAGAAATTCGTGAACAACTGGTTCTCTGCTTCTAGTGCCCCGGTCAAGGATACCATTGCTCACCCGCCACACGGCGTCCTTCCCGGGCCAGAGGCGCGCTACTGGAAAGGCATTCGGGATAGAATGTACCGATCCGGTGATCTCGGCCGATATCTTCCTGACGGAATCGTAGAGTGTACGGGGCGTGCCGATGATCAAGTTAAGATTCGTGGCTTCAGGATTGAGCTTGGGGAAATCGATACTCATCTCAGCCAGCACCCCCTCATTCGGGAGAATGTGACTTTGGTTCGACGTGACAAGGATGAGGAGAAGATCCTCGTCAGCTACTTTGTCCCCCTAGATGGCGACAAGCTCGATGAATATGCGAGTGATATTACTGATGCCGAAGACAGCAAGGGGTTAGTGCAAGGCATCAAGAAGTACCGTCGTCTCATCAAGGATATCCGCGAGTATTTAAAGAAAAAATTGCCCAGTTATAGCGTACCAACTCGTAAGTTCATCAAATTATCAATTGCCCATGAATTTGAAGTTCTTTGCGATAGTTTTCGTCCCCCTCAAACGCATGCCTTTGAACCCAAACGGCAAAATCGATAAACCTGTATTACCTTTCCCCGATACAGCTCAAGCTGCGGCCGTTGTACCCTCCTTGTCGAGCAAGGCCAATTCCACAGAAGAGAAGATGCGCGCGCTCTGGTTAGGTGTTCTTCCCAGCGCACCCCAACCGATCCCTCTCGATGAAAGCTTCTTCGACCTTGGGGGCCACTCCATTCTTGCGACTCGCCTCATTTTCGAAATCCGCAAGACCTTCGTTGTCGATGCGCCACTAGGCCTGATCTTCGACGAACCTACAATCTCGGGTCTCGTCAAAGCTGTTGAAATTCTGCGCAACGCAGATCTGGGTTTGACGTACAAGGAAAGCGCTCCTTCGGACAAAAATCTTCTATCTGTTCCAAGTCCTGCCAAGAAGCCTGCCAATGCGCCCGTGGAATATGGGCAGGACTACGTTGATCTCCTTCCCAGGCTTCAGGAATCATACGCCCCTCTGGGTGCCGATTTCTCTCAGCCATTGACGGTGTTCCTAACAGGCGCCACTGGCTTCCTCGGGGCGTTTGTGTTACGTGACCTGCTCTCCCGTTCGCAAGTCAAGAAGGTTATATGTCTGGTTCGTGCCTCCGATCAACAGAAAGCTCTTCATCGATTGAAGGAAGGCTCGACGGACCGCGGTGTATGGGACGATGGATGGGTGCAAAACGGGCGTTTGGAAGTACTTGTGGGAGATCTCAGTCTAGACCGATTTGGTTTGGATGAAGACTGGGCAAGAGTGGCGGAGGAAGCTGATGTTGTGGTGCACAACGGCGCTCTGGTAGGTGTTCTACCTTTCATCCGCCCCATATACTCAACGTTTCATAGGTTCACTGGGTATATCCATACGAGAAGCTCCGATCGGCTAATGTTATTGCAACGCTGACCGCCATCGAACTTGCGTCCACGACTAAGCAAAAGTCTTTGGTCTTCGTGTCGTCCACGTCTGCAATCGACACGGAGCATTATGTGAGATTATCAGAGACCTTGGCACTAGGCAACTCCAATTATAACGGAGTACCAGAAAGTGATGATCTGGAAGGTGCCAAAGCCTCGCTAAAGACTGGATATGGTCAAACAAAGTGGGTGTCGGAAAAGCTTCTATTTGAAGCAGGTCGACGTGGGCTGAGGGGCCATATCGTACGTCCAGGCTACGTCGTCGGCGATTCATCTTCTGCAGGCAAGTTCCATTTAATTCGATGTAATCACCTGCTCATTCATGTTGAACAGTTACGAACACTGATGATTTCATATGGCGCATGGTGAAGGGCTGTATTCAGCTCGGATTGGTCCCCGACATCAACAACACCGTGAACATGGTTCCAGTTGACCATGTAGCGCTTTGCACCTCGCTGGCGGCTGTTTCTCCTCTTCCAGACGCGCCGATGTCAGTTATGCACATCACTGCTCAGCCATTTCCCACTTTCAATGGGATGCTGTCGTCTCTTGTCCGATATGGCTTCCCCACGGAGACGTGCGAATATCTTGTGTGGCGACGCAAACTTGAACAACATGTTATGGAAGTTCAGGATAACGCGCTTTATCCATTACTTCACTTCGTGTTGGACGACCTGCCGACCAGTACGAAAGCACCGGACTTGGATGACACCAATACGAAGAAGGTTCTGGCGGCGCATATCGGGCCACTGAACATGACAGTGGATGACGAGCTGATGGGGAAATACTTGGCCTGGCTGATCAGAGCCGGATTCCTGCCATCGCCGACGATAGAAAATCCGGCACTCGCATTACCTACTCTTGCTGCTGGTGTTGTAAAAGCCGCTGGTCGAAGTGGCGCTTAGAGTCAGTAGTATGCTGTAATATTAAGAGAAATACATTAATTTTAGCTACAATGCGTGTGTCAACGGGTTTCAAGAGGCTTTCTTGTCTCCTCCAATGGTCATACTCGCCAATCCACCGTTGGCATCCTCGATTGTGACTTCTATAGGCCCTTCCACCTTCTCGTCTGTCTCTTCGCTCTGACCCTCTTCGGCTCCAAATTCCATAACGCTCACGAAATACCTCGCGCCGTCTTCCCATCCCGCATTTTCTGCTTCACCCAGCGGACTTCGGCCAGCTTTGTTCTTCACGTCTATTAACTGAGCACCGCCTGCCTCAATCAGCGCTTTCGCGATTTCCAAGTGAGAATTTAAAGCGGCCCAGTGTAAAGGAGTAGATCCAGATGAATTGAATGATTTCAATAGTGATGTGGGGGGAGGAGAAAGGGAGAGAATGTAAGATAGTACATCTGTGGCACCGTGACGATCAGTACGAGTGACGAGGAGTGCTGTGGTCTGCGAACCTTGGTGGCCATTGGCAGATATCATATGCAGAATCGTGTTCCCATTCTCGTCTACGACATCCTCCAAAGACGAGGGAGAGTATCTGTCGACAAATGTTTGGACATCTTCAAGATCGCCGTATCTGCAGGCAAGCAGGACATCTTCTTTTTCCTCTTCGGAGGGCAAAGGCTTAGTCGATTCCGCTGCCATGAAGTATCCTAGATGTTATACAGTGATGGAAGACAGAGTTCAGTGACGCGAATGGCAAAATTTTGATCGAGGAGAATGTGGTCCGAAAGAGGAAGGTAGCTGCAAAAGGAAGGTCTTCTCCTAACTCATGTCGTGTCTACTCTTGACTAAGAACTATCATGTCCTCGCGCGCCTGGTTACAAGGCAAGACTGTCCGCAAGGGCGGTGTCGCTGGTTCGTCGGCAGGGACGCGCTCTGGGACGCCTCAGGTGCAAAGCACGTCGTCCACGATATTCGGCGGTGGTGTCAAGGATGCCTCGGGCAGAACGACAGAGTTCTTTGTGAGTACCTTTCCCAGCGAAGTATTCAAAAACTCACGTTGTACAGTCAATGGACGATCAATGTCCTGTCTGCAAAAGTGACCGATATCTCAATCCGAAATTACGGTTGCTCGTCAGCTCTTGTTATCACAAAATGTACGCTCTGTTCTTGCCTTTGGGCCGTATTTGACAGACGTCTTTCGCAGGTGCGAATCATGTATTGACCGCCTATTCACTCTCGGACCTGCGCCTTGTCCAATATGCAATACTGTCCTCAGGAAGCTCGCGTTCACGCCTCAAACGTTTGAAGACTTGGGCGTGGAGAAAGAGGTTGCTGTCAGGCGGCGACTTGCAAAAGAGTGCGTCTTATTCCATGCCTCACAAAGTTTTGAGACGATCTTCTTTAGTTTCAACAAACGGCGAGAAGATTTTGATGATCTCAGATCGTATAATAATTACTTGGAAGAAGTGGAAGATATAGGTGAGTCAATATCACGGACAATCGACAATGCTTGTTAATAGGTCACCAGCATTCAATTTCATTAACAATATTAATGTTCCGGAAACGGAGAAGCGAGTCGCTGCCTACAAAGCGGCGAATGCCGCTCTTATCACTCTAAATACCCAAAGAGAGGAGCAGTATGCGCTCGCTTTGAAAGAACAGGAAGAGTTTGAACGACAAGAACGTGAAGCTCGGGCCGCCGAAGCCGCTAGACTGGAAGCCGAAGAGCGGGAGGAGAAGGAGAAGGAACGCCGAGAAATTATCGACAAGCTGGAGACCAGCGAAAAAGACGCCACGAAACTCGTCGCAAAATCTCGTGCCAACGCGTTGAAACGCTCTTCCCATCGCATGTCCTCGATGAACTCCTTTGGCGGCGGGGATCTCTCTCGGCTGCTTAAGACGCGGTCCAAAGCCAATACAGCTATACAGGATGTGCCGCACGTGCCATTACAGGATAACTGGGACTGCTATGAGAGTCAAATTAGCCTGAAGGTCGACGGTTACGACGACTTTTTCAGTGAAGCGGTTAGAAAGGATAGGGAAGGTATCATGCGTGGTGGAGGGTACCGCGTTGAAGAGGCCTGGGGGAGGGCTTTACGCTTCGCAGTCGCAGGCTTGGATCTTATGCCAATGACTGGACTGGAACCGATAAACCTGCCAGTGCCTCCGGTCGGAGATGGAGATGTTGTCATGGTATCGTAGCGTTCTGGACATAGTCGTGTTTGTATTGTAGAGTGTATCTGTATCTCAGATAGTGACTGTGTAGGTGTCACGTAGTATTATTGACTTACCTTTTACAATGTATAGCGCGGGCTGGTGATGAGCATGGGAAGGTAATAGTACGCAAAGTACCTCAGATAAATTCAGTAACGGTTAGTTCCAAGAATGACAATTTGTTTAGAAATACAACATGGCGCGGTCATGAAACATGATACAAACAGGTATGTAGGGTATATTATACACTCAAAATTAGAAGAACCTGACACCAGGAAGCCTCAAGGTCTGGAACTCACGACTACTTTCCTCCTCTGCATTTGTGCTTCGTTCATAGGCTCTGTCATTGGAAAATGCAGAACCTGCCACTGCTTTCTGTGAATCAGGTAAGTACGAAGCCGAGAGTTAATTGACCCACACGACCCACCCAAACACGTTGCGATGTATGTGGTATCGGAAAAAATATGCAGCATCGCGAAGCACTTCCTCGCTAATTTCTTCCTGACGCGATGGATCGAAGAGCGCCAAAGCTGCTCTGCGTACCTTGGAGCGAAGACGACTGTTGAATGTCTACATTCAAGAACAGCCAGCGAGCGATGAAAGAACGCACCGAGAAGGATCAAAAATCAAGAGATCGATTGTAGTGGAGTCCACTTGCTCGAACCCGACAACAGTACGTGAATGGTAGCCATCCTGCAAGATGATGGGCATCTTTCTTGTGAGCACTACGTTGTCGACCATCAAGGCTTCCGTTGCGTTGGATGAATGAAACTGAGCAGAGGGCGACGAGAAATAGTCTTTGATCCATTTCATAAGAGCCTCGTTGCCTGCAGCGGTGAGTACGGACTTGGGATCAACAGTGAGGACTCACCACCAAAAGACTGCAAGTAGTTGAAATCTACTAATTCGCATCTAGCATTATTGGATTAAAGGATGTGATTAATACACGGTGAATGCGGGACTTACGGAATGCCTCGGCATGAGAATGCGACGTAAAGATCTGCCCATCAAATCTCAGCACGTACTTCGTCAAGCAGGAACTTCACAAACCAGAGACCCCGATCCATTTACTGGTACCTACCAATGGTTTAAGCTGGGAGGCGCCATGGGCATCGTATCCTGTCGTATTATTAGGACAAATTAACATTAACAAAGTCAAGAATCAACTGACCATCAGCCCATGCAACTTCTAGCCAGAGCTGAAGATGTCGTACACCAGGGGGTATCGGCGAATCAAGCAGAGGAAAGTACATGGGTTGATCGCGCTGTTCTACCAGGGCAGAGCAAATCATCATGAAGTTTCGATAACTATTTATAGTGAGAATGGACAGATAGCCTTTTGTATGAACGCACCCGCATCCCCAGCCACGATCCCAAGACTGGCCGGATATGTAAGTTACACGTTCCCAACATAGATACGCGCGACGTGTCCTCCCGCGGGATATAGAGTAGCTCATAGCTTTCTTGAGTAAAAGCATCATACCTATCAATCGTAAATAGGCACACTTACGCGTTCCAGTAAATGTGGCGCACCAGGCGTGTAGTTGTCTGGAAGAGGACTGCTCAAGGAAGGATACCAGAATATGTCTTGCTCGGCCTCTGATTCATCTCCTCGCCTGTGATGACGTCTGCTCGAAGATTGCTTTTCACTGGATGACGAGGATGATGAATATGACGGTGCACCAGGCTGTAGCCACATGTTCGTTCATTTCATTACACGGAACATAGAAATTTACCTGCAAGGCCATAAAGGTTAACACGAGTGATAGGAATACTAGTACAAAGGCAATAATCTTGAAGACTAGTGGACGTGGAAGGAAAGAGAAGGAGCGCTTCGAGTGGGCCGAAAAGAGATGCCTGTGATCGGCTGACTCAGCAACCGTTTTGGGAACGCGACGCGTGTACGGAGTACGCATTCATCTCTGCTTTGCCTTTCTCCCTACATTTGACCATTACCTTACTGAACAATGTCCCGGTCGTACGATCGCGGTATGTAGTTCGGTTCTTTACACGATAACGCATACTGACGATGACAATCAGCGCTCACCGTCTTCTCGCCTGATGGCCATTTATTCCAGGTTGGAAAAGCGAACCGTGTCGAAGGTGTAAATGTTGATGACATTCCTTGGGTCTAGGTAGAATATGCTGCTGAGGCAGTTAGAAAGGGAACCTGCGCCGTGAGTGCCGTCGACGTCGAATTCAGCCTGGTATTAACTGGAGTTAGGTTGGTGTACGAGGCAAAGACGTCGTCATCTTGGGAGTTGAGAAGAAATCTGTGCTGCAACTACAGGACGCACGAACAGTGCGCAAGGTGGTCATGCTCGATGACCATGTCTGCTTGGCGTTTGCAGGTGCGTCCTTGGTGTTCAGGCCTCGACATCAACGTCATCTATTGGACAGGTCTTACGGCTGACGGTCGTGTATTAATCGACAAGGCTCGGATAGAATGCCAGAGCCATCGTCTGACTGTCGAGGACCCTGTCACAGTCGAATACATCACCAGGCATATTGCTGGTATTCAACAAGTATGTTTACATCACTTAAATCATTCAAAACTCTTCATTGTCTTGCAGAGATACACGCAGTCGGGTGGAGTTCGTCCTTTCGGAATATCAACTCTGATTGTTGGATTCGATCCCCACGATACTCGACCTCGTCTCTACCAAACTGAACCAAGTGGTATCTACAGCGCATGGAAAGTAAGGCTACGTCATTCTTGCATTTCTGTTAGCTCAAATGTTAGGCCAATGCAATCGGGAGATCGTCTAAGACTGTTCGCGAATTCCTGGAAAAGAACCACAAAGACGACATGTCGCGCGAGGAAAGCATCAAGTTGACGGTCAAGAGCTTATTGGAAGTCGTGCAGACTGGAGCCAAAAACATCGAGATTAGTGTCATGGAGAGCTACGGCAAAGTTACTGTACGTGCGGTTTATTGACAGCATTTCAGCAATGGATAGGCCGCTCGATTCGACTGCTAGACGGTAGGTCAAGCTCTTGGCAAAGGATCTCGAGCCGTTGGCAGCCCCGTGCACGCGCTCAAGAGTTCCCTTATCATACCGCCCATGCCGCTTGCACTCCACCGTGACAGCCACAATGATCGAGTGGCCTATCGTCTTGTAATTTGCTGGAATGTCCGGACCACTCTGACCAAATTGTAGAACTTGAGCTTGGAGGAAATTGAGACCATTGTAACAGACATTGAACGGGAGAAAGAAGCAGGTACGAGTAACTGTCAGTGTATGCGGCGTGGCGTTCATGTCGTATTTCCCAGAGGCGGAGCGAAAGCGTTCCAGACTCGCTGCGACTGCAGCCGGCCAGGCAGCGATGGAAACCCGCGCACAAGAGGGTTCAGCATAGGCTTAGAAGTAATGATTGTATTGTATCCGGCGAATCGTACCTTGAAAACATCCATTGTACCTCCAACAGTCCTCTACGCGTTCATCACGGTGGGGATGCTGATTTTGTAGGCGCGATCGGGATCGGGCTGAAGGACATCCGCATCTATTTTTAGCTGCCATCCGCTCACGAGTACAATTCGTCCGTCCTGTCTCCTCCTGTCTCCTCGCCTCGGCCAAAATTCCAGGGAAAGCTAGGATGATGTTGAAATACGTTGACTGGCATCGTCGGATGTTAGCGGATGTTTGGGACTTCTTAATGACTGCGAGCCAGTTGGATCCATCAAAGCATATGGTTTCTCGTCCATATCTTATCTTCGCTCGAGCATGGCCACGGCGGTACGTAGCCAATCTCGGCTAACTTAGCTGCGTGGCAGCCATTTCTAGATCATATAAATGTCGCCATCGGACGCGTCAAAAAGATCCACCTGCCCCCGCGAACTTCTCCGTACCTTGCGCACGAGCAGTCATGGCATCCACGCCGCCTTCTCCTTCAATCGATGAAAAACTCGACGAGAAACATGGCCACCACACCGAGGTTGCTGCTAAGGAGGTCGATACAGCCGCACAGTTGCTCGCTGGCATCACGGAAGACCTTGACCCAAAGGAAGCGGACAGAGTCAGGTGGGAAGCATACCCGCCCGCATATGCCACTTGAAGCTAACGCCGCGCCTAATGTAGGAGAAAAATTGACAGGCACATTCTTCCTCTGATGTGCAGTACGTCTCGATTCCACTCATTCCCGCCCTCCCGCTCTGATCGTCGCCTTCCTTAGCCCTGTACTGGTACGTACTGTCCCAGCTGTCATCACGCGCTCAACCTTATCGGCATCAGGATTCAATTTATGGACAAGACCACACTTGGAAACTCGGCAATTTTGGGAATTAGGTGAGGTCGGTTCTCAAGGTCTGTTCCCGTGGTCTGACTTATTTGGGCGTTAGAGAGGCGACACATTTAACCACGAATCAGTACGTGTCTGTGTTCATGAAGTTAGCCTTGGGAAATTAACTTCGAATAGGTACAACTGGCTTGGAACGGTGTTCTACCTGAGTTACTTGTTGTTCGAATTTCCCCAGAATTTGGGACTTCAACGTTTCCCGGTTGGTAAATGGATGAGGTAGGTTTGACAAATGTCGTTGTTCATTAAATTTACCCAAAGTCAGCTGCAACATCTTCATCTGGGGCGTTTCCCTCTGCTGTCACGCGGCTTGTAAGAACTTCGCAGGTCTCTTTGTCTGCCGAATTTTCCTGGGGGTGTGTGAGGGCTCGATCACCGCCGGTTTCATGATTGTCAGTTCCATGTTCTACACACGAACGGAACAAACGCTTCGCGTCGGTTACTGGTGTGAGTAAAATTGGTCGGACTCGAGACTTTCACTGACGTGTTTGCTTATCGTAAAGTCTTGATGAATGGCACTGGTGAGTTTATCGGACTTGTATTCAACGCCACACACTCACATGTCAGAAATTATCAGCACAAATTATTTCGGGGTTCATTAGCTTTGGGACATTACATATCACGAATACTGCTCTTGAACCATGGCAATGGTAAGTGCTTTCGAGGCTAGATACCACACCTTGTTTAACAGGTTGCAGGTTGATGATTATCACCGGTATCATCACGCTTGTGTGCGCCATTACTTTCTGGTGCGTCGGCCGCGGCTTCTCTTCAGTACGCGTTGACCTAGCGTACTTTGACTACAGGTTCATGTTCCCGGACTCTCCGACATCGGCGTGGTTTTTGACTCCTCATGAGAGAGCCATCGCGATCCAACGAATCAAGGTATGTACTAACGATAGCTTTCCCTGGAAATCTACTGAACCCTTTCCTAGGAAAACCAAACAGGAGTAGAGAACAAGCACTTCAAGAAGGAACAGTGCGTAGCAACACCTTCAATGGATTTACTCATATTCAATTGACGCATTTTGACAGGATGATCGAGGCGCTGTTAGACCCGAAGACGTGGCTCTTTGCCCTCTTCTCTGCGCTCGATAACATCCCCAACTCTCTGACGAATCAGCGATCCATCATCGTGTCGTCATTTGGCTTCACTAACCTCCAAACCACACTTTTGGGCTGCGTCGACGGCGTCGTCGAAATTGTTACGATCTGGACGGGAGTGACTCTTGCGGCGCGCATCCCCAACAGTCGGGCGTACGTAGGCTCGGCGTACTTGGTGCCGAACATTCTGGGCGTGTTCTTGGTCAACTTCCTGAGCTGGAACAACAAGATCGGGCTGTTATTCTCGGTGTGGCTCACTGGTGAGCAGGGAACCTTCTGATGAGAACGCGACCGTCCAACTAACTCGCTCTTCTTTGCCCAAGGCGTTGGAACGACTGGATTTGGTGCGATTCAAAACGCCACATTGTCCTATTCTTGACGCTCACGTCGGCGGTCTAGTGCTTATGCTCTCCTGGTTGTCAAGCGTGACTGCGGGCCACACTAAGAAGATTACTGTTAATGCCGTCATGCTTTCTGCGTACTGTATAGGAAACGCAGCCGGGCCCTTCATGTGGCAAGCCAAGTATAAACCTCGGTGCGCACCCATCGTCCTCCTGCTGTTCCGCGGTCGGTTTACTCGAAATTTGCAGGAACCACGTCCCATGGATCATCATTGGCATCTGCTACCTTTGCTGCATGGCCCTGCTCCTGGGCATACGCTTCCTTCTCAATCGGGAGAATATGCGCCGCGAGAATGAATCCTCGGATGACAGCTTCGATGATGTCTACATTGAACGGATGACTGCAGACGGTCAACGGGAGATGGTCAAAGTTGACAAGGTACGCACTATAACAATGCAATCAGCCATATCCTGATGTTCCCGTGTTCCAGGAATTCTTGGACTTGACAGATATCCAGAACCGCGACTTCCGTTATGTTTTGTAGTACTAATAGTGTATCTTCCCTTGTTCTCTTATCAAGTAACGCAACGAATAAAAATGTATCGTAGAACGAATTCAGCGGTTATAAGCCGCACTCGCTTTTCAGGGATCTGCAACTCATTCAGAAGCCCTGAACTCCGCTCGACTTAGCGCCACGTTCCGAGTGCACGAACGTTCTCTAAACCTCACAAGCCCCCAATAAGAATGAATGAAATGAATTCAATTGCCCCGCTGGATATACAATAGTAAGATTTAGTTTACAGACAAGCAACACTCCGCCCGCCATATTACTTGGTTCAAGAATATCAAAGTCTAAAGACGAGTAACAACCGCCGCTGAGGGCTCGCCCAAGGCGTAGAGCGCGTCCAACTCAGTCTTGTACAGATTATATGCATCTTTGCGGCGGATTTTCAATGTGGGCGTAAGAGTGCCGTTATCGACGGTGAAGGGATTCATGGTGATAGCGATGCGCTTCACATACTCGAAGCTATAGTGAAACATGTTAGAAATTACTACTTCGCGCGTGATAACAAGACTTACCCCTTCAATCCATTCTTTTTGGCCTCCGAGTTCAGGACGTTCATGATGGCGGTTGTGACCTTGGGATCTTTCGTAGCCTTGGCCATGATGCCCACGTCTTCTGGCGTCACTGATGTCCCAGTGACACTGGAGACAATGGCAGCAAACTGGACCGGGTCCGGGACAACGACAGCGCAAAGGTAGGGCTGGAGAGAATCTCCGTGTATGTAGATCTGTGCAACCAGGGAGCATGCGCTATACGTGTTTTCGATCTTCTCGAGCGCAACGTATTCGCCCTGAGACAGCTTCATAATGTTCTAAAAGAGCAACAGTGAGCCAAAAGTGAGCTTCATCTTTAATTAAAAACATCTAGACTCTTCACCTTGACACGGTCGATGATCTTGACTCTTCCACATTCGTCAATGGCAACGACATCTCCAGTATGTAACCAGCCATCGGCGTCGACGGTCTCCGTGGTGTTCTTTTCATCTGACAAAATGAGAATCAGAAATCGATGATAAACATGAACGCAAGAGCTGTACCTTTGTAATAAGTGGCAAAGCAATTGTCACCACGGACCAAGAGTTCACCGCGAGGGAAGGGCTTATCCTCAGCCGTGTATCCCATAGCCGGAACGTCGAGTAACATAATCTCGTTACAAGGCTGCGGGGGACCCACAGTTCCGCCAGCAGTAGGGTCATCGGGAATAGCCCTTGTTGTGGTCGCACAAGTTTCCGTCATCCCATAACTAACAGACAGTTAGCACGACTCTCCAAAGTTTCATTGACAAGCGCACCCCTCCAAGATGTTGCAGCACATGGCGATCTTCAAGAAATCAAGCACGTCCTTGTTGATCGGTGCCGATCCACAAATCATGGTTTCCATTTGGCCACCGAGGGCTGCCTTGACTTTACGGAAGACAACGCGATCCCAGACGGCGTGAGTAACGGCACCGGTAGTGCGCAAATTGGCGAGTTTGGTCTGAACGGCATATCTGAAGATGGCTCCCTTGAGCCCAGGCACATCTCCACCAGCCATAGCACCTTGATATATCCTATTGAATACACGGGGCACAGCGGGTATCATGGCGGGTTTAAGGACTTGAGCATCCTCCATAAGCCGCGCTGGGTCACCCGTGAAGAAACCAATGCTCGCGCCCATCCCGATGCAGACGAACTCTGTGACACGCTAGGTATGCTGATTAGAACTCACACGATATAATGTAGAAGATGCGTTATTCACCTCGTATATGTGTGCGAGCGGCAGGAAGGACAACAAGCAGCCGTCCTCTGGGAGCTGAAGACCGTACAAGTTGGATTGAACCGCAGTGGCCATCATTTTGTGCGTTAATAAGACCCCTTTGGGATTGCTGGTCGTTCCCTTTGAAGGCGTCAGATAACCGTCTACGTCGATGAAAACAACTCACCGAGGTATAACAGATCGACGATAACTGATTCGGTGTGGCACGTATAGGTTCGATCAAGTTGGCACGACCAAACTCTTCGACTAGGGGAAAACACTATTAGAGAAGCTTTACAGGAGGGACATGTGCATACATTCGCTCATCTTCTTAAGTTGGATGTTCACCGTGGTACTCCATTGCTGGAGAATGTTCCAAGCATCTGTGGGCAGGGGATCGATGCAGACGATCATTCTCAGGATGGGTATTGAAGGAGCTAGCTTCAGGAGCGCGGGTATATGGTCTGCGGTCGTGAATACGACAGTGATGTGCGCATGCTTGACACTAAAGCAGTGTTAGTTGACTGGAAGAGAGTGTGAGCGAACAGGAACATTACATGTACTCTGCACAGGGATATCAGCTGTTGTCCACATGACTGGGAGAAATTACACATACCAACAGCATCTCTGCCGAGGGTGTCGTATAGCGAAACGCCGACTTTCTTGTGGCTTTGAAGAGCAAGGTCAATGACTTGCCAGTCTAGAAAAGTGTGATCTAAGCTTCTAAGTCTAAATTCGGTCGCGTGTACGCGTACCTGGTCGGTTCTGAGACCAGACACCGACGGTCTCAAACTCGCCGCCGCCAAGCTGTCCGCTGGCAAAAAGCTTGACCAACGCACTACCTATCCAGCGGCGGCGGAGATCGACCTCCCCGTAGGTCTGCCAGACATAGTAGTTGGCAAATTTGAGCGGCGAAGTCGATATCATAGGACGATGACCGAGCATTCTGCGGTCGCGACCGCCCTTGATACCAGTGAGAAAGATCTCATCGACAGTTTGGAATGAGCCGGGGGTGTTGTGGTCTGTGTAACCGAATATGGCTGGAAATGAGCAGTCAAGTGGTCTGTTAAGCCGAAAAAGCGAGAGCGCGTACCATTGCGGTATATACCTGTCGGGGGAGGGGGTAAAGTGAGCTTCTTGGCGGGCGACAGCGATGATCCCTACCTGTCCCGCCTGGTTTCTTTGTTCCAGGGACCTCTGCCGCCTGCCTGTTGAACGGGATCTCCGCAGGAAACGGGTGTACGTGGTCAGTAACGAGCATCGTCTTCTTTGGTGGTCCAGACATCTTTCCGAGCTATTCAAGTATTTAACTGGGGCAGTGGTAGCGGCTGGGGGAGGAGACGAGAAATCTGCTTTTCCACGTGAAAGGCGCGTCCCACTCCGGGTTACGTCGATCATCCGGCAACTGCAGTATCCGTCCTCTATGTAGCCTGATATCTGTCAGCCCGACTCCCCGCAGCATCCTTGTCCAACGTTGTCTGGCCAGTGTCGGGTCGAAGGAAGTTGAGCGCAGAGGCAGCAGAGGATCATGCATGTGGAGTACACCATGCAGGACCAATTCCTCGGCACACTCAAAGCGAAGTTGAATACGAAACAATCTAGAACGCATCAACAAGGTTCTACACCGATACATATCTTGCAGGCTTATTGGGGAAGTCGAAGAACTGGCAAGAAACTCGGAAACAAGTCCTCAGACGAAGACAAAGATCTCATTTGGAATCAACTCGAGAAGGATGGTTGTCGTACTGCGTGCCGCATCACAAAATGTAAGATGTATGATAAGTAGTAAGCATGTCCAACAGCAGAGATATAATACAAGAGCAGAGAGTAATAGATACATGTTGTTGCGGTATGTCGCGGCTCGTACCATGCAGCGGATGTTGAGTTATTTCTGGTACGTCGGACTGTAACCCACACTGTAGCCCGCATTGTAGCCCGGGTTATACGCAACGGCGGGCTCTGGAAGTCTAAGAACGCCCATTGTAGCGTCGATGAGAACACCGCAGATAATGATACCTTGACACAACTCACCCTGGACCGTTGGGCGTACGCCACTGGCAAATGGTACACACCCAAACATGTTTGGACGAGAGTGGGACCACAGGAACAAAAAATAGCTCAAACCAAGTCTTTTTCTTGGCCGCAATTACGGACGCTGACGATGGATCCTTAACAGCCTCTTCATAATCATGTTGATGCTGACATACCGTTGTTACAACGCGGGCATATATGAGCGACTTGCTCGACGCCATCAGGCTTGATCTGGGTCTGACAACCAACTGCAGAGCAGCATCAGCATTACCACGACAAGAACTTGAGAAGAATGCTCACAGAAGATGGGAATGCAAACTCCATGCGCAAAATCAGTTAATATTCACACAACAATACTAATCACACTCACAGAACATTTGGGTATGCTAGGAGACGGGAGATGACGGTGGTAAGAAGCAAAGACTGCGCGTGTCTTGGCCATCATCTTGGCTCACAGCATGACAGAGAGAGGTCGGGATTCCCCGAGAACAAATCGCACGTGGCGGTGCACGGTCTAGACTCGCTCCTATTTCAAGCCTTCCCAAGTTCGAACCAGACCCTTGAGTAGACCAGGAATAGACCAAGAGATGTCCCTCAGAGGTTTCTGTCCTCCTACCCCTCCAGTATGCCAACAACCTCTTCTGAATGCTAGTGATACGGCTACCTGCTCTAATTGGCACCTACCGAATTGATCGAAATCCTTTCAGCGAACAGTGGCGAGAGTCATCGAGACCACAACATTTAACTGAAAAACTCAAAGAGTCTCGGTCTCACGAAGCAGGGTCTACAGTTCTTGCTTTCCCTCATCCGTCTTGCATTACACCGACCTCCCATTTTCTCCCACACTGCCCAGCTTGATTCCGAGGTTTCAGTGCCTGTGCACTAGTCCTCTGATTTCTGTCTGTCTTCTGTCTTCTGTTCTGCCTGCCTTGGCCAGTTGAGGAGATGTATATCTACAGATTTGACCACGGTCGACTGACCTCCGTGTGTAAAAGTTCTGTAACAACTCATTTCGTGAGCGGGCCACTGTATGTGTGTACTTTTGACACTCTCTATCCGTCAGGCTACTTTCAAGCGCCCTCTCCCGGATGAAAACAACACCACGATCCGGCTGCCATTCATATGATGGCGTTTCGCCGCTGATATTCTCAGAACATGATCTTATGTCACATCCCATTCATCGTTTCACGCCTTCCTCATCAGCCATACTGTTAGACTAGGCTCACAGAGGAATACATTCCACCAAGTCCTGCGAATCTTTTCCACCCGCCGACGTTACGAGGTCTGTTCGGAATTCCTCCGATCCACACTGCGTTACGTAGACCGTTCGCATGCAATGCATCCCTCATCTGTCCATTGCATACAGCACCCGGCTTGATTCTCCCTGCGCGCCCGATGTAAAGAAAACCTTCCTGGCGCGCAGACATCCTTCACGCTTCTTCGATTCGAAAGCATAGTTGCCACGATCTCCCCCCTCACAAACCTACATCCTCAGTAAAACATCCGATTTCAAAGGATGCCGATCTTAAACTCGTCGTTAGAGTTCGCAACATGCGTCCCCCGAAAGAAATCTCACCCCTCGTTCTGAAAGAAGGCGCCATGCATTACGCCACTCTGCGAAACACTGGCAGGTGCAGGTGCGATCTGCCGTAAATCGACACGCCCCTCAAAATGACTACCCGCCACTGACATGTTCATTTCCCACTACACTCTTCCCCTCGGATAACACGCGGGCGATCGATAAATGGGCACTACTGTAATCCGTTCGCCGTCCGCTTTCCTTCGTTAGATAACAACGGTCCCGGGACATGGACACCTCCGTGTCGCAGCTTTTAAATGGTACAAACTATTTAACCTCATTCAACCTACAGCCTCGGCTACTAACTCGAAATAAGCTCAAGTTAGACCTCAGTCTGTTGTCAACGGCCACTGAACACCCGACGCCTCGATAACCTTTCAATGATTTTATTACGACACGTAGTGATGTAGTACAAATGGCAATGCAACAAAGCGTTCGGAAAGCAAATTGAGAAAACGGTACGATAGATAAAACCGACGACAACAACGGATGCGATAAAAATGATAATAATATACGTTCACTAGCAGGGTAAATAGTCTAAGACAGCGATGCGACGACAAAACAGTAACGACAACAATAGGTAATGTACATAGTGGCTTTTTGAAGAAGTCCTTTTGCGAGTGATTAATGAGTCCTCAATGATAGTAGCCACTTCCGTCCTCAACGAAGTCTATGCCGTCAGACTGCGTCAACGATGAAGGTCCGGTGGGAGAGAAATCCATGAACCCATTGCTAACAGTGCGTGCGGAGTGAGAGCTATGATGGTACCCAACCATCACGCTCACGTCACTTCCGACCACCGCTGGTCCCGTCCCCGGAGGACTGAAGTTGAACGGCTCAATCTCTCCCGGATGCTGGCCATAGAGCATTCCCTCACTCTTGATGCCGGCGGCTGGAACAGACACAAGACTCGAGAACACAGGAGATCGCATGCTGGTTCCTGCGGTGCTACCCGAAGTGGAAGTTCCTGGAGGTGTGTAAGAAGGCCACCCATGAGCACCGGTGGAGCTATCAGTGCTGTAAGCCGTAGGTGGCGCAGAATGCGAGCTGTTGAGGTTGCTAACGTTAAGCGGAGGGAGGTGATGCGTCGAAGCGCTCCCCATCTTTCCGGAGGGCCCATAGACGTCGACAAATGAAGAGACATGCGACGGCTGAGCACTAGAGTCCGTATAGCGCATTTCAATCTCCTGGATATGCTGTTGATCCGTTATAGGTGTATGCGGCTGGCTGTAAGCCTGTGTAGCCCGATGTCGCATTTTGTTGTCCTCCCAAACTAAAGTAATGGTTTCCCGCCGTTCCTCGCTCTTAGAAAATGCCCAACGCATCTCTCCGAGAGCTACTAAGCAGACTCGAACGCCCTCCTCTGGATCGTACACGGGAATGTAAGATGAGTGAATGTGTGGCGGCGGCAGTGAACCATCCATTCGAGCATCTCCCTCTTGCTTTAGTGGCGTGAATTGCGATTGATTGTTCCCGTACTCCATAAGGGTGTTGGATTCAGTGCTAGCGCAGTAGAAGCCCGCGAAATAACATCCGTCTCGGACAAGTCCAGCGTCCCATTTGAACATGCCCCCCATGTCGGAGATGTCACAAGATAGATGGTGCTTGATAATCCCGAGGACGCTGGGAATGAGACGGGTGCACTTGCGTGTAGCTATGCTGTGTAATTGTTGGAGGGTGTAGTACGGTGGCGGAGTTTGCCCATGCGGAGAAGAATGGGGAGAGGAATGTCCGGAGAACATGGGCTGGGGTGACGAAGAGTTGGTTCCCGGGCGTGAACGAGAGACTAGCTTCTTGAGCGAGTCGCGGATGACATTGTCTACAATGACAATAAGTGGCAGTCCAATTTATCCGCAAGAAGCCACTTACAGCACTCAAAGATAAAGATCTGAAAGGAGAAACTGACTTGAGCATCGCGGTTGAGACGGTAAGATGGGGTTACTTACTTGCCACGCGCTGGCGAATCTCTCAACTTGGCCGTCGACTTCGCTGTCGATGCCGCCAGGTTTCTTGACACTTTCGAACTCTTCCCAACAACGTTGAAGACCATCCCAAAGTTCTCTGATCCCTTCGCCATCAACGCCACCCCCTTCTTCTGCTTTGCGTAACGCCTTCGCGCTAGTCAGGATAGTATGCGTTTTCCGGCACACGGCACTGAGGTGGAGAGGAATCGAGAAGAGATGCGTCACTTGCAGATAAGGGTGAGCAGTGGTCAAGTACGGCGAGTCCGATGAGGGAATAGAGGTGATGTTGAAGTTGTAGGGAGGTAGAGTGCCTTGGAACGCGTCAAGATCATCCTCCGTTCTGGCGTCGAAGAAAGTTAATATCGGACAGGTGCATTTAATTGGCAGACTTACAGGATCAGACGTCCACCGCGCAATCCGGCAGTTATTCCTTCTTGAAGGTGGGCGTACCAGAAGATGCGAGCGCGGATGAGCGCTTCGTCCGAATCAGCGGGTGAGGGATTAGGGGAAGGTGAAAGCATGCACAAGCACCGCGCCTGTAGTAGGGTGGCTTCCTGCATCGTTACTCTATCCAAGGGGCTAGAGTCTGTGTATCATGGGTCAATAAAAAAGCCTGGAAACAAGAAAGCAGAATAACCTTCCAAAAGCGGGACAAGAAGTAAGAGGACTCGTATACCGTCCCAGGTGGGCTTCCGCATCATGCTGTGATAGTCGACGAGCTCGAGGAGCTCTCTCAGCATAGCATCTGTGTTATCTTTGCGTCCGGCACGAGCTTTCGACGATTTG
>QLPD01005445.1:0-10437 GCA_003314085.1 Hymenopellis raphanipes | reverse complement strand
TTCACCATTGTCCACGACCACCATTGTCCTTTTTATGATTACCATATGATCCTGCCCCAGGGGGTGTCACCCGATGCATTCCAAAAGATCGACCTCCCTGTTGGGGGCTGTTTACTTGGACCGTGGTGGTAGGACGTGCCGTTGGCCGGCACCACAGCAACTTGGCATCGATGCACAACTTCATTAATACCATGTACTACTACATCGTAATTATCTACATTCCTTATGTTCTTGGATGAGTAGTGTGGCATTCAGCCTCAATGAACGATGCTCTTCTATCCTTGAGTCCTTCACTCCCAATAACTTTTCAATGTCATCAGTTGGTCATCAGTTCCAGAAATTCCAGGACGATTGCAGTACCACATCATTACAGAGTTGCTGGCATGCGCTGACATCCAATGCGCTTTCCCAACCTCGCTCCGCAAGTCGCGCAGGTCACCTAGGTTGAGGCTTCAAATATGGTCCGGTGCCGAGGACAACACAGCAACTCGGTCCACCGACATGCAAGGTCACGAGAAAATGACCGAGAACAACGTTGAAAGAGCCAAACGTTTGCTTTGACGATGTTCTCTTACTGATGCAACGAGCACTGAAGTCAAGAACTCGAGCGAGCAACGAGCGAGTCTCTGTCATTTTGGGTAGCATGCCGTGGTGCCGGCCAGCCCTTGACCACGGTCCAAGTAAACAGCCCCCAACAGGGAGGTCGATCTTTTGGAATGCATCGGGTGACACCCCCTGTCCTGCCCTCTACATCACTCTCGCCTTATAAAGAATCTGTATCGCTATCACCGTCCTTGCTTAGCTGCCCCCTCGTATAATTGCCCAGTAACCCCACTGCATACAAATCTGCTACGATGCCTGCTGCCCAAATCCAATCTGCACCTATTTATTGGTTCAACGTCGACAACGACGCGTATACTGTATGTCGCCTTTTTCACCGTCTTTTTCTCTGCTCATCGTCCTTTCAAGTCGTCCCATTCTGCGCCACTTTTGCTACCGCCAATCACGCTTACTGAACCGAATATGTCCCCATTGCATTCGGTACGTGGTACTTGACGCGTAGAATGGATCGTCCGATTGACAGCGCGTTGTAGACTGCCACCTCCTTCATCAAGCGGCGACCTGCTGCTGCTCGCTCGCCTCCTCGCAACCGTCGCGGTCGTGCGCGGCTAGAGCCTGTTCACCCGTTTGACAACTTGGACTGGATCTCCGTGATGGACATGTCCCCAGATGTTTCCATTCAAGACATCGCCGATCTGTCCCAGCTGCCAGTTGAGACCGTTGGCCCCGTGCGTCGTCGCAAGACCTCCCTACGCGCTAGTCCGATGCGCTCCAGCAGCCGCCCTTCCCACTCCCCAGTGCGCGACGATGCGTCCTACGTGCTCCCTTCCTATCTCACCGAGCGCTGCACCACGCCTCCCCCATCGACACGTCCTAGTGACTACTCGGACGTGCGATTTGACCACCTCATGCCCCAGAATCTGCTCTGAACCAATCATTCCGGATATCAAATATAACGACCTAATCTCAGCATATGCTGGTCGTCCAGCTGTATAACTTTCTGCATCATTGTATCACTGCTGCACGCCTCATCATTTACACGCATCTTCATGATTTATTACTTAGTTATCTCTTCGCTTTCTGCTGCTCTCGTCATCACCCCCCAGTTGGGCATGCTCATTCTGTGACCATATTTTCGGACAAGGGTTTTTATATATATATATAATACTGCATCAAGTTACTGCTTTTCCGTACGTATGCTACAAATATCTGTATGTTGATCTAGATATCGCTTCTCCATATAATTACTAGGCCTGTTGTAACCAATTTCTGTGTGAACGCCACCAAATGACTCGACGAGTTCGAGTCAGAGAACGAGGATGACGTCTATATTTAGAAGTGGTCCAGCACATCACCTCTTGTCATGCCGCGACCGACCAACTTTGGCGCGGGGCCGTCTGCCCTGCCTGAATCAGTGCTCGAAGAAGCCGCAAAGGGCCTCCTTGACTTTAACGGGACCGGAATAGGTATTGCTGAAATCTCCCATCGATCCAAGGAGTTTACTGCTTTCGTCAAAAAACTCGAGGACCTCATCCGTACCCAACTTGGTGTGCCTCCTACCCATGCCATCCTCTTTACCCAGGGAGGCGGCACCGGTCAGTTCTCTGCCGTCGTGCTCAATATGCTCGCCCGTCATCACCTGCTTTATCCCGATCTCCGGGACGATGAGCGGATCATGGACTACATCGTGACCGGGTCCTGGAGCAAAAAGGCGGCGGAGGAGGCCCGCCGAATGTCCAGCGCCGCGTCGGTTAACATCGCGGCCGACGCCCGCAAGTACTCGAAAGACGGCAAGTCCTTTGACAATATCCCAGCCCACGACGCGTACTCCTTCTCGTCCGATCCGGCGCTCATCTACTACTGCGAGAACGAGACCGTCGACGGGGTGCAGTTCTCGCACGACGATGCGTCGCCCGCGGCGTTCCCCTTCCATCTCTTGCCCAAGAACACGCTCCTCCCGCTCGTCGCGGACTATTCCTCCTCATTCATGTCCAGACCCATACCCCACCTCGCGGAGCACGCAGTCATCTTCGCCGGGGCCCAGAAAAACATCGGGCCCGCGGGGCTCACTATCCTCATCGTGCGCCAGGACTGCCTCGTCGACGTCGACGCCGCCGCGAAGCTCGGGGCCGTTCCAGTCCCCATCTCCATGTCATACAAGACTCTCGCGGACTCTGGCAGTCTGTACAATACTCCCTCGGTTCTCCCCATCTACATCTCGGGCCTCGTTCTAGAACGTTCCCAAGCACTAGGCGGAGTCGAGTACTACGAAGCGGTCAATCGCAGCAAGGCGGAGAAAGTGTATGCGGTAATCAAAGAGGGAGAGGAGAAGGGCAAACTACGCGCCAAAGTAAAAGAGGGCTCTGGCAGCTGGATGAACATCGTTTTCGATGCCCTTGGAGACGGCGCAGAGGCCCAGTTCCTCGCTGGAGCGGAAGCGAAGGGGCTGAAGGCTTTAAAGGGCCATCGGTATGCTTTCCTCCCTCGGCCTTTGCTCAAACTCGATTTCTCACACTTTTATCGCAGGTCGGTTGGTGGTATCAGAGTCTCATTGTACAACGCGATTTCAGAGGAACAGACCGATCAACTCGTCACCTACATTCGCGAGTTTTTAGCCGAAGAATCCTAAATGGATTGAAAGGGAATGTGTGGCCTCAACTGCCACCGCTACTCAAAAGATCACGTTGTTATCATGTACGTCAATGCAGATGAGTTCTCTGAGCAGAACTGAGATGTCATCGTAACATCCTCGATAATAACAGGCTGTCTTGGGCCGTATAGTGTGACCGAGTCAGATGTCCAACGTACATCTGACAGACAAACGTTATGAAGTCGCGTTCACAATTAATGCCCAAAGACGGGTTATTAAAGTGCGCCGAATACTTGTAGGTGCATAGTATCTCAAGCAGCATAAATTACTGGGCCCGATTTCAAAGGTTCTACGATAAAGCATCCTGGAGACAAAAAGTCAGTCTCCCGAGGTTTTCATGCCGATATGGCCTTTAGCCTCTCCCTCGTGATCGCGCGGGACTCGTGACCGAACATAATTGAGAGGAAGATAAGTTACAGAGATACAGAGGTGTAGACTACATATAGTCATGTCAAATCCGTCACAAAGGTGGTACGACCTCCCCGAGGCAACACCAGAACCTTCTCTGCGCCGTTCTTCTGGTATGTCTCAGTCGCCGGGATACTCAGTGAGCCCATTGTCAGCGGTCCTCCTACGGGGAGCGCCCACACAGCAACTTTGGGTAGCGAGAGCTCGCCATGATGTAGGGCAATCAAAGTGAGGGAAACCGTATAAGTTTCATTCTCCTGTAAAGGTGTTAGGAGTAATAGAGGTTCACTTGCAACAATGGACCGACCTTTGCTACGAAATCCCCACGCTTACGGCCACTGACTAGCCAGTCCCGTACCATTTCTTCGACATCGTACTGCATCTTGTACTCCCGGTCCTCATTCAAGGATCCGGTATCCCAGCGAAAGGAGCTGTGTATTGATAACGTCGCAGCGATGGGTTGACCAGCATAGAATCTGTACACATTCGTTTTCGAAGGTATCTCCATATGCACGGAAGCAATGATCTTGAATCTTTCGTCAATGACTCAAAAAAAGAACATGTCTCTAACGACTCACGTTCATCGATGGAACGTCTACGGGTATCAGCATTTCTCGCCATGTTCCCGGAGCGGTTGCACCCTTCGCCCGATTGGCTAGAATCTAAGAGTCATGTTCATGTCAGATCACAGAAGGAATTCAATAGACTGATGATGAACCTCTTTAACGTGCTCTACAGATTGTTCGAGTGATTCCATGACCAGGCCTTCACCGAGAGATGCATCTGGAAGTACAATCTCCCCGGTCATTGCGTACTGTTGTATCCAGTTGGCATCGCTTTCCAGTGCACGAACTATCAAGTCTATGAGGCGGTTTCGGTCCGAATGATCTTCGACTGTGTCGACAGCTTCCTCTATTATTGCTTGAACCTCTATGGTTATGCTCGGTCATTTGTCGTAGGCCAGACTGAATCAGTACCCACCTTCTCGTAACATACGGTACCGCACAAGTAATTGTAGTGACTGTCGAACTAGACCCTAATGAGGAGAACAATAAGACTGATGCAAATAACGAACCCGGTTCCGTAGAGTCGATATAGAACAGAAAGTCAGCGGCCTGATTCGGAGTCACCGACTGGAGAGATATCAGATGGCAAGAAGTAACTTCTTCGTGAACTCACCATGACGCCCCGGCCCTTGGGTGCACAGGAAACAATCTTCAAAGTAGACTCATCCGCTGATTGGAGAATCGTAGACGCGATGCGAACGTGCTGATGACTTGTAGTTGACACCGTGAAGCGAGAAAATAATCTTCAAAGAGATTAGTATCCATCAGGCTCATGGACAACTCCCCAAGTACCGAGTTCCACGGAAGAAGTCTTCGACGTTGACGGAGATTGGCAGTGTAACGAGGATAGTCTGAGTGACCGGAATGCTTCGAGTTATCGACGGTTCCGCGGTTGTGGTATATTGGATATTCACAACGACTTTCTGGGCTCCATGAGAATGGGATAGACGGTGAAGACTAAGAACGAACCATCGTGGGCCCTATCACATCGCTGTGTGGAACTAAGAGTGAAACCTCTTTGTGGCTTGGAATATGCATTAGCAATATTTCTTCGCTGGTCGTCAAAACTTCTGCAGATGACCGAAGTTATGAAAGCAAGCGATGCGTTTACTGAGGAACGAACCATTGCCAGACTCGTCAATAACTGCGTCCTTCGTGTGGAAGGTCGCTGAAGGGGAAGTCAGTCCTAATGTTAAGCGTTCAATTTCATTTCGGCCCGTCTTCACGCATAACTGCACAGATGATCGTTTTCCCAAGACGACTGCAAACGTCAATGTCATGCAAGAACGTATGCATACGGTCTTACCAATTTTAGGTTGAGAAACTTGAACAGTCAAAGCTTGGTAGTCTTTCGGTATTCGGACAAGGTGCTGTTTCTCTTTGACTCGTTGTGGCTTTGGCGTATTCTTTTGATGTGCCCAAGTAAACACAACTCGCGATAATCGAATGTCTATGGTATCCAGTATATAGAGACCAGGAGGTGATGCCTAGAACGCAGAACGAATCAGCGCATGGTGCATAGTTGCATCAGATACTCACCGAACAAGACAAAGTCAACTCAGTCTTACCCGGCGGGAGAGAAGTACATGGAGTACTGTATTTCAGCCGTACGTTGTCGGCGCCAGATAATGTAACACTAATATCGTCGACTGGTAGGTCCTAACGTCATGTCAGAGGAATAGCAAGACAGTATTAGGTATACTTACACAAGGAAGGCGGTTCAGGATCACAACGTTCAATAACGAGCCATCCTTGTCAGATTCAAGTTGAGCAGCTGCGGCGACCTTGATATTCATACCAGGATGCTCGGAATGAATGAGATCTGCCAGAGTATATTAACAATATACACAGAAAAAAAAGGTCAAGGCGTACCTTGATCTAACTCCGAAGCCGACTTACGCAATTCCATAACCAAGTCGCGGATGTATATTGTAACGTCCTCCTTAGAAAGCAGAAGATCCGTGCCATGTTCAACGTATGTCGCTAGGAATGACAGAAGAACGTGTATCCATTCTCGATCCTTCCGCTTCCCTAGAGCGTCATGAGTATCTAGGGCGCGAGACAGCATCAAGCCTTCCAATGAACTCCACTTGTGGGGAGCATAGTGAGCAGGTAAAGAAGTGTAGGTAGTAAGGGCAGTGTCAAATCGACCTCGGTGACTAAATGGCGGGTGAGCAGATATGCAGCTCGGTATGATGAATGCCTACATGTCAAGGGCAGCGAGGCTTCCATGCAACTTTAGTGCAAACTTTCGACGCCCTGCTTTCGCATACATGTCGATTGAACGATTCGTAACGCCAATGTAGAGCTCGTAAAACAACTCTTTGTCGAGTAAAGCCTTCTTGAAGTCAGCATTGCTGATGTCCTTCAGTTCGTTGCTTTGGACCAGAGGGGGGTTAGTGGACGCATCACTGGAGAACGGAGGTTTCGATGGCAGATGAGTTTGGCGGACACCAACAATATCCAACTAGTACCGGCACAGTATAAGTATTCCATCGGTCCACTAGAAAAATCCACAAACTTGGGTCCTGGCTAGCTCTAGAAGCTCCCCTTTACCAGCATTGAGTGATGCGACTTGGGTTTTGTCCATTTGATGCTCAGTCTCCCACGAGTTGCATTTCTCTACAACGCTCAGAGCTGACGAGTAAGTCCACGATTCAATGAAATATGGCGGTAGGGTGTCCTTAGGGCATGCTTAGAGTAGGCAAGCTGATGAAAGTCCTTCAACGTACTTGGACTTCTTTAAGACGACGTCCGAACGCTCCCAAAAATGCTACAGACCTACGGCATGCGTCCTGTAGCCGATTCATCTTAGCCAAGATCTCGCATTGCCGAGCGAGGAGGTATATGCGAAAATCGAAAACTGAGATAGTGTTGGCTAAAATGAGTTCTCTGTATGCTTTCCTAGAGACCGAGAGAAGAGAGCAAGAATCGTCTTTTGGAGATGGCGTTATCAATGTGCCGAACCAGGACAGGTTCTTCTCCCGCAGTACTTGAAAGAACGAAGCTTCAAGTTCGTCGTACTGTAATAAAGCTTCGGAAAGCAGGTTCATACTCCGGAAGGAGCTAGCTAGGCTTTCCTAAAGGCAATGAGGTTCGCGGAAAATAACTGATGCGTGTCATTGAGTACTGACCTTGAGAATAAAGAATGTACAGAAATTCCACCCTGGCATGAGCCGCTGACTTTCCGATCGCTTAACATCGTCCTCTCTATGAATGAGCGCCGATTCAAAGGCAGAGAGAAGCCCGTCCTTGAGTTTGTTCATTATCTCGCCCCATACGATTGGACTATCAGGCATGGTGGTGTTGGTCCAAGTCAACTGCACGCATCTTCAGTATGAAATGAGGGTGATTGAACAACAAGAACAGTAAAACGTCGCGAACCTTTCGCGTTTATCAGAGTTGAAGTCGGAGCGTAATTTATCCAAGACTGAGCCCTTGAGCTGGAAAAAGGTTCCAGTTGGTGCTTTTGACTCTGGCTTCACGACCTGGATGATGAGCCATTCTTGATTCTTGCGAGCGGTAGCTGTCGCGTGCCATTCCTTGATCTCTTTCTTCAATGAGGTCCTGTATGCTTCCACATCACTGTCCTGATACAAGGTCGGTTACGGCGATACGGAAGACATTGCATGACATACTTCGCAATTGACGAAATAGATGTTCAACAAGGGCTTTTCAAGAAGATTTCCAGGTATTTGCGATGCATGCTCGTCTTTTAAAGTGTCTATATGCGCCAAGCTGACATCCAATTCTTGTATTGTCCGCAGAGACGTTCGCGTGGCCGACTTCCAGTGGATATTGCGTAGTGGAAACTGCAAGCGAAATGCCTGCTGTATTTGAGTCCAGCTCGGCGAAGATATGAACGACGGCGCTCCAGAATACGAGATTAAAACCGTCTGGCTCGAGGGCGGCATGGCCGTTGTGGTCAAGTTCGCCACGTGCTCGGAGTTCGGGCCGGTACTACTTCAGTTTTTATTTTGTTCTCTTATCACATCTTCACGCTCACCTCACTATGCCATCTCCAGAAGAGGCCGGACCCTCTTCCGCATCGACTTTCAAGTCGTTGGGGCTGATAGACCCTCTGCTCAAGGCCCTCGAACAAATGAAATTCACCACACCTACCGACATTCAAGTCCAAGCTTTGCCATCAGCTCTTGAAGGAAGAGACATAATCGGTGTCGCGGAAACTGGTTCTGGGAAAACTGCCGCATTTGCTCTTCCTATCCTGCAAAAACTATGGCAGGAACCCAAAGGCTTATTTGCTTGTATAATGGCGCCTACCCGCGAACTGGCTTTCCAAATCTCGGAACAATTTGAAGCCTTGGGGTCTGATATGGGTGCTCGTTGTGCAGTGCTGATAGGTGGTGTTGACCCTATAGCTCAAGCTGTAGCACTGGCGAAACGCCCACATGTTATTGTTGCGACTCCCGGTCGTCTCAAATACCATCTAGAGAATACGAAAGGATTTAACCTCAAAATGCTTAAATTCTTGGTACGTATCTTGCCTCGCCGAATAACTACATACCTAAGCATCGTATCTTCAGGTTCTTGACGAGGCCGACCGTCTTTTAGATATGGACTTCGGACCAGTGATCGACGAAATCCTCAGGCTGATACCGAAAGAGCGAACGACATACTTGTTCAGCGCGACAATGACAACGAAGGTAGAAAAGCTACAGAGAGCATCCCTACAGAACCCCGTGCGAGTGGAGGCATCTACGAAGTTTGTCTGGTCTGGCAATCGCGTTCTGTCCGTTGATATATTGACAGATATCAAACTGCAGCCAAGCTACAACAGTACTACCTTTTAATGCCTCTCAAGGACAAGGACGCCTATCTTGTTTACCTTGCAAACACGCTGGCTCAAAACTCGTCAATAATATTCACACGGACGGTTCATGACGCCGCACGGTCTGTGCTTGCCTGCGGCTTTGATTCCAGTGCCTAATTTCTTTCAAGGTTGTCAATAATCCTACGAATTCTTGGCTTTCCGGCAGTTCCTCTTCATGGGAAGCTAACACAAAGCCAGCGATTAGGCGCGCTGGGCAAGTTCAAGAGTGGAGGACGAAACATTCTTGTTGCCACCGACGTCGCTAGTCGGTAAGAGATTCTTTCCGTTCTAATCTCCCTATTTCTCTACAACATCTCGCAGTGGTCTGGACATTCCTTCCGTCGACGTTGTAATAAATTTCGACATTCCGACGCATTCAAAAGACTACATTCACCGAGTAGGACGTACGGCCAGAGCCGGTCGTGCGGGCAAAGCGGTCACTCTGGTGACACAGTACGATGTCGAGCTTCTCCAGCGCATTGAACAGGTCATTGGCAAGAAAATGGATCTATGGCCTTCCGATTCGGAAGAAATTGCGTTGCTGAAGGAACGCGTAAATGACGCCAGTCGGTTAGCGGTAACAGAGCTGAAGGATCAAGATGGTAAGAGCAGAGACAGTGGTCGCAAGAGGAAGCATGGGAATGAGCGAAGAGGCGATGACAATGATAGAGACGACGATGAAGTGGAGGCCGGTATGCCACGAAGACGTAAATACAAGAAGTAGCGCCGCCAGATATTTTTACAGTGTGATATAGTTTGTGCAGCCTGGGACATATCGTGACTTATAATCATACATCTTTGAACATCAGGTCGGATCGAAGAACATATTTTGTTCCCGCTAGAACCTTGGATCCTTCATGCAACATACAGTCAGGCCCGTGTCTATAACAGTTGTTAGGTCCTAGCCAGGACTCGACGCTTTCACTAACCTATGCAGGAGTGCAGCACCACGCGTCAGCGGAGCAATGATTGTCTCCGAAGGACGACACTTTTCGTCCTTGTAGAATACTGTCTACAGTGTCCCAAGCAAATCAGTGTTCGAATTGAGAATGAGGAAACGTGTCTACCTGCCCACCTGCCACGCCATCTTCCTGTCCCGTTAGGTAGATTAACAAAGTCCATTCTGACATCTGCCCACTTTGTTCATCGAGCACATAATCGTCATAATGGGGTCTGAAGAGATGGTGAGCCTCAAGCAAGGTCATGTATAAAGAGCAGAGACCCAAAGTGTTGATCAGTTACATATTTATAAAACCGAATATTGGGGTTTAAAGCTACAGGGTGTCTTGGAGGAAAGGTATCCTTAGATTTCTTTAGCGCTCTCGAAGGAGGCAAGAGAGGTAAGTGCGGCAGTAACAGCGCACGCAAACGTTCCGCAAACTCTGGGGCATCGATACTGAATCGATCTCGATGGATTTCCA
>QLPD01005421.1:0-11224 GCA_003314085.1 Hymenopellis raphanipes | reverse complement strand
AGTACCTCTTCTAATGTTTTTTCCTTCCTTGGTATTATACCCCACCACCATACATACGCACATCATCTACGCTCATTTATTCATCGTTTCCTTTCTTTTTTCCTTGTTGTAAGATTCAGCGGCGTCCCTCCTCTACATACATTACGGACATAATTATTGGATAAATACTCTCTTGTACAAAGTACGCAAACACAATTTATGACGACCGACGTTCTACTCATCAACGTGAGATGCTAGATATGGAGGAGACATTTCAGGAATCATTTGGATACCAATGCCAGGTCCATGTCCGCTTGAGGCTCTTAGCACTGGATCGATGCTGTGTCTCCGATTCCGTAAGTCAGTGCTATACAGATGCCGCAGTCTCTGGCGGAGTTTTGACGGGCGGGAATCAATCTGAAATGCTTGGATCTCTTCGAGGTCCGGTCTCCGGCATATAAGTGTGGCGCATCTGAATCAAGTATGCTATTGCTGGAGACATTATACCCTGATGTCAGGACGAGTCCTCTTGTACGATGGCCTTCTTGACTTGCAGTGCAGGAAAGTATTTCATGAGTATGGGACAAATGAGGTTACAGGTGGAGAGTCATAGCTTAGTGACAGTTACTAATACTACCATGATCCCTACATAGCAACGTGCCTATATTTGTGAAATAGAGTACACGGCCTAATGACACGTACAACGTTAATAGCTTCAGTGTCAAGCTCCCAAACGCATATGTATATCAATAGAGCCGGGGGAGATGAGCTGCGAAAACTGCCCATTGCCATCCTTCCCACCAGAAACTCGACTAGCAAATACAAGTCGAATTTTGTCTACAAGGGACGGGGCCGCCTGAGTGAGTCCACCCGGGCTGACCATGCCTCTCAGTATGTGTTAAGCGAGTTCCATGAGTGGGAGATCCCGAAAACGAATGTTGAAATCGAGTGGGAGTCACGGTGGATGGTGTGCATGCTTCTAGGGTATCAAAATCGATATACTTAGTTAGGCGGGCCCAAGTGTCACATAGGATTAGGTAGTAGTAATTGCTACTACTTACCACAATTCAAGTGGGGAAAATCCTTGATGCAAAATCCGCCAACGCAGCCAGTCGCCTGGGAAAGTTCGCACCGCTTCAGCTTGGGAAGGGCACTGTCAATAATGCGTGAGGCGATCGTCGAGCCTGAAGCAAACGACTTCTAGCGAGGGAAGGTCCAAGGACCTCGAGTCCACCGTCTGATTGTCAATGTAACCACTCGCCTAATGTTCGTTCCTCCCAAAATCTCAAAACGATGTTGGAAGATCTCAGCAAGCTCGACAAGAGACGCATTCCTCAAGACCGTTGGGAGCAAGATCAGGTTGCTAGTCCTTGAAGGCCGCGTCCTCATTTTCAAATGAGATTTGGAAGAGAACCTCGGTGAAAGATAAGTTTGAGGAAAAAGCGCTCACTGTTACAGAGGGGTGGACGCCGTAAGGTTGACAGCGCCTCACGGACACGGTATCCGTCCGTAAGAGCGAGTTCCAAGACTCAGATGGTACAACCATCGCGGGTACATCTAGTATGAGAGCATGTTTTCGCGCTGCCCAAATGATCCTACATTCATGCACCAAGGGTATCCCCACACAATTGTGAGGGGGTGCATCCACGATGCACGATTGCATGTCATTGACAACGGGGCATGAACGTGCAGCGGAGGAAGGAGTAACTGAGGGGGAAGTCATGAGGTCAAAGAAGAGAGAGAGTGGGGAGACGGCAAGGAGGTCTTATACACATGCTTGATGATCATTATGCGAAGAGGGGGCTACGCCGCTCACTGAACAGGAGGCATTCCAGCAGTAGTGAGCATTCACATGCACAGATGACGCGACGTTCATCCGGCAAGTCCAGGTTAGACGTAAGACGGCCGCTTTGGCCGTATTCTTCGGGTCCTTACGGTCATTGTCCCGAACCGTTACCGATGGTTGAAGCCCTCACGGTACGGGTTCTGTGTCCGTATACGGTACCCGTATGGACCATAATAAGGGCACGGTGTCCATCCCTACGCTCACACTTTAAGCCTTGGGGATCGATAAAGCAGAAATAGTCTATAGAGACATAGACTCGGAGGCCAGATTCAAGAAGTGATATGAAGTGTATTATACTGGGAATTCGAAAGCGAACGGAATGATATAACGAGAAGAAATCACTGTATCGTACTGGATTGCTATAAGAAATTTCTTAAGTCATGGGGAAATGGCAAGATAAACGCGTTCGGGTCCCTGTGCCGCATCATATCGTATTAGTCCGCATTATCCACTTCAACCAAACGAGCTTGACTACCGCTGGACCCACCGAGGCGCATCTATTGAAATAGATGAGTAAAACGTCAATAAGTAGCACAAGAAGTGGTTACTATTTGAAGGCTATGAACCTGTACAAGAATCATATCCAGTTTCCCATCCATCCTCATCTGAACCTGGTGGATATCGTCAACACGCGACATGAGTCTTGCCTGCATCATTATGAGGTCATGGAGTAATCGAGTCGTTGTGATATTGTTGCCAATCTTTCAATAGGAGCATGAGGAAGAATTCGGTTAGTAAAACGGAGAATGCGAACCTGAAATGAGATTCGCGCATTATCCACTTGCACGCGCAGATCCTGAACTTGAGCTCTGATCTTTGTGCGCGAGATGAAGTACTTGACACTCCTGAGCTTGGACAGTTTCTGGATTCTCTCGTTAACTTGACCGATGGTGCTATCAGCCAAGTTAGATTGACGAGCCTCAATTGAACATCTACATATGCTCTTACACAGATAGATCTGAAATCTTCTTGATTTCTGTCCCGCTTCCACAGGTAGATTTGGACCCAATCTCGTTGACGATCGCAAGCGTAACACACGAAGTGTGCTCTGCGAGAGCCTTGCACTCATCGCGGGCGGCGCGCGCACCCTGTTGGGAATGTAGCCGTTAGTGTTCATTAGCAAGTAACACTGTTCACGTACCTCGGCGGCTTGGATGATCTTTCGAAGGATTCCGCATGTACCTTCGAGGACATTCCCGAATACTGGAACCAGTTTCGCGACACTCTCTGCTACGTCGAGGCATGTAATCAGGTTCGCCGTAGTTGTCGGTCCAAAGGTCGATGTCGAGTCGGAAGAACCGGACGAAGAGCCTACACGATGGAGCTTTGAGAGGGCGTCAACGCGAGCAGTCATTTCCCGGAAGTACGGGAGGGTGATATGCATGACTTGCGCGAGATCCTTCCATGGTCTGTCCAGTGAATAATCGAAGAGAATCCTTCCCTCAAACAAACTTGAGGTGAACGAGTAGTGGTACATATTTTGACCGGGGAAGTAGAGGCAGTCGAAGTTCCACCAGTCGGTGTTAGTCCAAGCTCTTCTGCTGGACATGATGACAATGAGCAGTGCCTGAAGTCCATCCCAAAAGTTGGCCTTCTATAAATCAGACGACATGAGCAATTCATTGTAACATATACTCACTGGCATCGAGCCATGCATTCTCTGATAGGAAAGAAGTGAATGCCACTCCTGTCTTGCCGGCCCACCTATGGTATCAGAGAGTACAGCCAGAGCATCCCGAGTTCTCTCTCGAATATCCACCAGGGCATAAAACCATTGCTTACGCTCACTTGCCGAAAACCATTCTTTGTCTAACCCTCTTTCAGTCTCAAAAAGATCTTTGACGTTGCTAAAGCATCAGGGTGAGAAGTGTGCTCCACGGAGGCAAGCTACAAACCTTGGCGCAATGGGCACCCATTTTTGTGAACCGTCGCCAACCCTACTGAGCCGAAGAATCTCAATATCCTCATTCGAACATATAGCCTCGTCGTCCTCATCCGAGCAATCCTCCTCTGTACCATCCACATCTTCATCCTCAGAGGACCAACAACTCCCATGGTTGGACTCCGCATCCACGTCTTCATCCTCGTAGGACCGGCAACTCTTGTAGTCGGATTCCGCATCTTCGTCGCTAGAATCATATCCAGAGCGATCGGCCGCGAAGATGTCCTGGGCGGGCATGATGATGGGAGCAAGAGGCAAGCGAGGTAATGCTGTTGTCTGTGTGCCGACATCAAATCAATAGCTGTATATGATGGCAGAGCGGCATGATCCGTCACAGCAACCTATTCAAAGTCCTTCCATTCGTGATCTTCGTTCCCTGTTGCTGTACAAGTCACTTCCGCTGGAGTCTGGGTCCAAGTCAGCATCGCCTACTATCACTCTAGATCACGAAGAGCAGCAAGAAAAGACATGACAGCCCGTTCAAATCGTGGTTTTGCGCGCGCATGTAGAAGATAGTGCGGTAATTGACCGACGTCACTTACAGCATGAGAGTGGGAACGAACCCGGCGGATGGGATGTACCGATGCTGCTTAGTCTTCACTCCCAGCCGTTGAAGGCTCCACGAAAGATTGGTGGACGCAGAACGCAGACCGAGAGTCTACAGCTAAGCTATATACTCGAGTATACACGTTGTGAGCACCTTGTGCGTCATTCCTATTCTTTGGAATGGTGGCAGTTTTCGGGTATGCATGATCTACGCTTCTGTCAGATCTGCGCCAATTAATAATCCAGGTTTTTGAGGACCTACAACACGTCGTTCAGTCGTCGCCGCGTATCTTCATTCTTGGGTGCTCATCGCTTCTTTCTTCTAACACCCTCTGGCATACATGTGTAGCACTCGCTTCTGTCTCAGTTGGCCTTGACCAAGGAGGAACTGTCGACATGTTGGGGTACGTTATCAGCATGCTTACGGTTGTCTTGAACTGACCAAGTCCGCGATGCTAGCGCGGAGCTCCGCAGGGCATCTTTGTCACCGGAAAGATGCTGGAAAATCGTGTTTAGGAGTTCGGGTGGGAGCGAAGTAATTGAGGATGGCATCACGGCGGAACGCTAGGAAGAAATTTGTTGGCGTTGAGCGTTAAGGCAAACAGCGAACATGATTTACCTCTAACAAGGGCGAGACGACTGAGACGACCCACAGACTGAGAAAGCTCCCGAAGAGGATTCGACACCTGAACGTGTTTGAGTTTTATTGTGTGAAAGAACACGTACAAGGATTAGTCCAAGTAACAACAACTCGTGAGATGTACAGCAGAGTCGGTGTGGTACACGCCAGGAAGGATTTTTTTTCTGTTTGGGACGTGATGGTCAGAAGGCAAAACGCGGCTTGATCAGTGACCACCACCATCAAATCGTTGTTTTCCCATCCTCCGACCTTTTTTGCTCTGATTTCCGAGTCTCTCATTGGGCGGGCATTATCTGTTCCTGTTACGCCCACGGCTTCCTTCCGCAAGACGCCTGTTACAGCGCCGTATACACAAAGGCATGGCACCGAAAACGCGAATAGCAGCCAATACTAAGTACGTGCGGGGTACGTGCTATGGCAGGCTCTAGACGACAAGAGGGCGTCGTCCCGGGCACGGGACAAAGCAGGGATATTCGCGAGTATGAGTATGAGTTGGGGCTAACCATCCCTGTTACTTGATAGTATCAGTTATGGCTTCCGTGCCAGCGTGTCCGTGCACCTTGTCCCCCCTCCATCATCCCAATTCGTCCGGCTTTCCGACTTCCACTTTGGCCACGGAATGCCGCCTCGGGTGAACCTCGTTATAGTCGTCCGAACGCTCCCTAAAGCGGCGGTGGATAAATCGAAACAAGTCTTGGTCTAACGTTCGCAAGAGGCGGAAAGGCAATACACTCGCCTGGCCAAAGAGTTGAAAGGAGAGGGTCTGAAGGTCGTCGCTAGGCGAGGAGAAAATGTTGGAGAAATCCTTGTTTTCGTTGGATGTTCAGACGAATTATTGACGTAGGTTCATTTCTCGCGCCAATGTCCTTCGCGATCTCTTTGACAATTTTTCCCGATGTCTTACTGATATATTTGTAGGAAATCATTTCCTCTCCATAATCCATGCTCTGCGGATCGTATCCAATTTGTTCACGCTCTCGTCACGTCGCTTGGGATTCGGCCAAAATCCATAGAGTGGGACATGGTCGATAGCATCATGTGTCTCCACGATACGGATTTTAACCACAAGTGGATACATGCTTGGACTTCTCGCTCGGCGTTCAGTTCGACTTCGACTTTTTCTGACAAGGTTATAAGCAATCAGGTCTGTTCTGCGCGCTCCTAGTTTTGTTCTTTCTGACCTAGTACAGTTCGGCCCAACTATTGCTCTGTATTTTACTTTCCTTAAAACCTACACCAATTTCCTCATTGTTCCTGCCGTTCTTGGTCTTTCATCCTACTTCCTCGGCATGCCCTACTCGCCGCTCTATTCCGCTGCCCTATTACTCTGGAGTGTGACGTTTGTCGAATGGTGGCGAGTTCAACAGCCAGCTACCCAGTCAATCTTCTCCGAACCGAAATCGGAAAGAGATTGGTGGCGCAAAGAGCTTCGCAGGCTTACCAGCTTTCCCATGATTCTCCTTTCCGCGTCCCTCCTTGTCGCGCTTCTCACGTCCATCTTTGTATTTGAAGCCTTCGTCACAAAACTCTACACGGGTCCTGGTCAGAAGATTGTGGGCTTCTCGCCGACGTTGTTGTGGGAAGAATATCGCGCACGATTCAGTCCCTTATAGCCACTGATATGTTTAGGAGCTGTAGGCTCCTTAGTCTTTTACCTCTATGTTCATACTTGACCGCCTGTTCGAATCGTGGTTTCGCGACAGCTCATACAAGAAGTAGACGGTAGTGCGGTGATTCGCCACCGGTACTAGGGAATGAAGTCGGAGGATGGGAAATACGGAGGCTGTAACAGTGTAGTGTTCATCAGCACTGCCTGCGGGATCTAAGCTGTGTACTGCGAGATTCCACGGCGAAAGATAAGTTCAAGGAAACGGCGCTCACACTGAAAGATGCAGAGGTTGCGTCGTTGCCTTGGACATTGATAAAGCCGGAATAGATACCAGATTGAAGTGACATGAAGTATACTATGCTGGGAGAATGAATAGATATAACGGAAAACAATTACTGGATCGCTACAAGAAATTTCTGAAGTCACATAGAAATGGCAAGATTCAACACGTTCGGGTCACTTTGCCGTATCGTATCGTATCGTATCAGTCCGCATCATTCAATTCAACCAAACGAGCTTGACTACTATCGCCGGACCCACCGAGGCGCATCTATTGAAACGGATGAATAAAACGTCAATCGCACGAGAAGTGGTTATTTGAAGGCTACGAACCTTTACAAGAATCATATCCAGTTTCCCATCCATCCTCATTTGAACCTGGTGGATATCATCGACACGCGACATGAGCCTGGCTTGCATCATCGTGAGGTCATGAAGTAATCGAGTTGTCGTGAGATCGTTGCCAATCTTTAAGTCGGAGCGTGAGGAAGAGTTCAGTTGGTAAAAAGGAGAATGCGAACCTGAAATGAGATCCGCGCGTTATCCACTTGCACGCGTAGATCGCGAACGTGGTCTCTGATCTTTGCGCGCTTGGCGAAGTACTCCAGCTTCCCGAGCTTGGACAGTTTCTGGATTCTCTCGTTGACTTGACCGATGGTGCTGTAAGCCAAATTATTAGACACGAGCCACAACGTCCAGTGAATGTGGATCATACACAGATAAATCCGAAATCTTCTTGATTTCTGCTTCGCTTCCACGGCTGGTAGATCTGGACCCGATCTCGTTGACGATCGCAAGCGTAATACATGCCGTGTGTTCGGCGAGAGCCTTGCACTCGTCGCGGGCGGCGTGGGCACCCTGTCGCGAGTACATCAATAGTGTCGATTGGCAAGTAACACCGTTCACCTACCTCTGTAGCTTGGATGATCTTTCGAAGGATTGCGCATGTACCTTCGAGGACAGCCCCGAACACTGGTACTAGTTTCGCAACACTCTCTGCTACATCGAGGCATGTAATCAGGTTCGCCACAATTATCGATCCAGTCGATGTCGCGTTGGAAGAACCGGACGAGGACATGACATCCACAAGATCGTTCCGTGGTCTGTCAGGCGAAAGATCAAGGGTAATCCTTTCTTCAAACAAACTTGAGGTGAGTGAGACAAGGAAGATCCTTGGACCGGGAATGATGAAGCAGTCGATGTTCCACCAGTCAGCGTTAGTCCAAGCTCTTGTGCTCGACATGATGAGCAGTGCCTGAAGTGCCTCGCAATAGTTGACCATCTATAAATCAGACGACAGGAGGAACTCATTGTGACATATACTCACTGACATTGAGCCACACATTTTCTGAAGGGAAAGAATCTGATGCCACTCCCGTCTTGCCAGCCCGCCTACAGTATCAGAAAGTACAGCCAGAGCATCCAGCGCCCTCTCTGGAACATCTTCCAGCACATCCAACCATTGCTCAAGCTCACTTTCCGAAAACCATCCTTTGTCTAACCCTATTTCAGCCCCAAAAAGATCTCTCGCGTCGCTAAAGTATCAGGGTGAGAAGTGTGCTCCACCGAGAGGGATTGGCAACCCACAAACCTTGGCGAAATGGGCACCCATTCACTTAGACCGTCGCCAGACCTAATGAGCTTAAAAATCTCATCATCCCCATCCAAACATATAGCCTCATCATCCTCATCCCAGCAATCCTCCTCCGTACCATTGACGTCTTCATCATCATAGGACCAGCAACTCCCATGGTCAGATTCCGCATCCACGTCTTCATCCTCGTAGGACCGGCAACTCCCATGGTCGGATTCCGCATCCTCGTCGCTAGTAGGATCATATCCAGAGTTCTCGGCCGGGAAGACGTCCTGAGCGGGCATGATGATGGGAGCAAGAGGCAAGCGAGGGAATGCTGTTGTCTGTGCACGGACGTCGAATCAATAGCTGTATATGATGGCAGAGCGGGATGATACGTCGTCACAGCAACCTATTTCAAGTTCTTCCATTCGTGATCTTCGTTCCCGACCAAGTCCGTGAGACGCGCAGGGCGTATTTGTGACCGGAAAGATGCTGGATAATCGTTCGGGTGGGAGCGAAGTAATTGAGGAGGGCATCACGGCGGAATGCTAGGAAGAAATTTACTGGCGTTGAGTGTTAAGGCAAACCGAGAAGGGGATCATGATTTACCTCCAAGAAAAGTCTCAAGGGCAGAACGAATAACAGAAAGCAACTTGGCACCTGAAGGTGTTTGAGTGCTATTGTGTTCAAGAAGTCTGAAAGAAAAGGGACACGTACAAGGACTCGTCAAAGCAATAATAACTCGTGATATGTACAGCAGAGTCGGTCTGGTAGTGGTACACGCCTGGAAGGATTTTTTTTCTGTTTGGGACGTGATGGTCAGAAGGCAAAATGCGGCTTGATCATGGACCACCACCATCATCATCATCACATCGTTGTTTTCCCATTCTCATAGACTCCGACTTTTTTTGCTCTGATTTCCGAGTCTCTTATTGAATCTGCCCGGCGGTCATTATCTGTTCGGATTCCTTCCGCGCGAACGAGCAAGACGCCTAGTGTTACGGCGCCGGATACACAAAGGCATGACACCGGAAACGCGAATAGCAGTCAATACCAAGTACGTGCGGGGGTACGTGCTATAAAGGCGTCGCGTGTATTTCTGAAAACCAAGGAATCAAAAAATTTGAAGGTGGTGGGTAGTATGTAAGGCGACTCGGCAGTTTCCGCTCCTTTCTTCCTTCCCATTTCGGAACAACATACACGACCGCCACTGGAGAGTTCTTCTGATGCGCATGACTTCCTTTGTCTAATCTGTCGCACCCGGGCGTAGTAATGTATCACACCCGACGCTGAACAATGAACAATGAATGTCCCTTTCGAGTTGCCACTTGTCAAAGTCTTCGTTTCATATAATAACCCGCCACTTGATTCAGTACGCACTTATACGTCCTTCCATCCACTTTTATCATACCATCCCTCGACCTACCGCCTCTTAGTCTCGTCCGACAAGCTAGGTTGGCACAGACTGTGCTTGACCTGGAGGACGTTATCAACGATCTCAGTCTTGTCGCAGCCTGCCTTAGGCACGACCTTGCGGATATGGCTACTCCCGCCGTAGAGTCCTGGCCGTACGGCGAAGAGACTACTGCGGCGCTTACCGGCGAAATAAGTCGACTGCGTATTGAAGAAACAAATGATGTGTACGTCGTTCTGCTGATCTACTAGCTATCATTTTTCTTATTGTCGGCGACAGGTCCGGGGCCCCGCTTCTAGGGCACAATATCGCCGTCACAGAGTACCCCAGTGGTGTGGCTTTCCGCTACCAGAATAGAAGTTACGCGGAGTCCCAAAAGAACACGCTCGATGCGGACATGTCTGAATTTGCGAAACGTGCCAATTCAGTCACTGAAGGCACGCAACCACTATCTCAATGTTCTCGACTTCGCTAACCTCGTAGTTTCAGGCAACTCCCTCGTCAAGTTTACTCAAGATGACGACAAGATGGAGACGGTGGCATTCAGGGAGATCACCCAACAGGTTGCGCCTCGACGTGTCAGTTCGTCGTGCGGAGGATCTCCTTTCAGAAGACGCTCAGCGGTAGAGCTAGAAGACATATTCTGGGATAAGAAACCGTGGAGAGGTCGCTCCTGTCCTCTGCCGAAGCGCAAGCGAGAGAACGATACAGATGAAATTGTAAAACCATTTGCAAACCGCCGTAGAACAAATTGATATTCTTTTAACCTGCCTTATTTGGCTGTACCTTAATTATCACTCGTTATTTTATTGATATCAAGTGTGGCGCAGATATTTATCGCAAACTTCAGCTCACGGCTTGTAAAGCAACGGAATGGCAGCATATCATTAGGTGGAGTAGGGTATTAGTAGTGAAGAAGCCTTGAACACCAATAAACGGCTATCTCCAAGCTACTCGGGAGCATCTTCCAAACAAATCGTCCACTCGCTCGTAGACCCATCATCCAACCGCGAAACTTCCGGCTTGATCCCAACAAACAACGTCCTGCAGTGCAGTACATCCACGCGCCTAGACCCCGGCTTGTCATCTCCACCCCACCTAGCCAACCTCCTCCTTTTCGCCTCCTCCAAACCCGCCTTCTGGTCTTCTCTCAGACTCTTCACCTCCGCAGCCTCGAGCTTCCTTCGAAGATTACTGTACACCTCGCGAACGACGTCCTGCACAGTAATACACCTCGCTCCCGGCTGCGCAGCGACTTTGATCCCCCACATTAGGTCTTTGAACCCGAGCACCATGTGCTGCAGGTCAGGATCGGTTGTAGCGGGCTCGTGGGAGGTGTGGTGGATAGACGAGTCGAGCTTGGTCGAGAGATCCACACGTATGGAGCCTGGAG